>JAEANM010007795.1:0-17463 GCA_017656035.1 Myanophis thanlyinensis | reverse complement strand
GTTCTGTTCTGTTCTGTTCTGTTCTATTATTTTAATTTTTGTTAGACCTTCTAATAGTACTTCTATTAATTTATCTGACAATTGGTTATCCTTATGAACCTTTTATGAGGAACAGGGTGACCAATTCCTAATATTTGCAAACGATGCTATGGAATTGAAACTTTATTGCGTTATAAATTCAGAGTTGCGTCTGTAACCAAACAATTAAAATTATTAGCGCTTACATTCTTTGCTGATTATTCCACTTCATGGGAGAATTACAGCAGAATGGTATCGTTGGAAGGCATTGATTTATTGGGATAGGAAAAGCTTATGCTAAATAAGCCAAAGTCTCAACTGCTGTTTAGCCTATGGTAATTGTGGCTTATGGGTGAGAAGCCTCTGTGTTTATTCTTGACTGCTTAATTCCTGTTGCCTTTGTTATGGCTATTCCACTCTTCACATTAACCAAAATGCTTTAATTACGGAGCCATTCATACCAATGTTGGTTAAACAAATCAGTGTTTGGAGAAAGCAGTATTCCTCCAGCAAAACTCAGCTGGGTGGGTAGAGCTTGAGGGGGGAAAAATGCTCAAAAAACTGTGGAGGTCTATGGAATCACAGCTGTCAGGACTCCAGGATGGAAGCAATCAGATATGTAATTATACAATTCTAATTACAGGGATTACAGAGATCATGGCATTACAAATTGCATGAACTGCAGGCATTAGAATACATTAAATGCTTACTTGAAAACAAAGCAGAGCAAAGGAAGTGGCTAAACCAAAATGCCTTGCATGGAAACAGAGGAATATGATCAGACAGAGTTTCACTTATAATATATAGGATTCAACATGGTAGTTCCATAGAATAGACATCCGAGTGCATCCTTAAATCTCAGCAATCAAAAAGGATTTCCAGAGGATTTTACCACCCTATAGAGATCCATCATTCTTACTGTCATGAAATAGTAAGATTTTAAAAAACAATTCCAGCTTTTCTCAATATTCTAGTGAATCAAGATAATATGATAAAATGTGTGCACTTGGTAACATGGAGCTGAAAAGAAAGCTAGGGATTATTAGGCATATAAATATAAGAACAATAAAATAAAATTGTTGGAGAAGCTATATTACCAAACAAAAGCAAAGATTTTGAGGAAAGCTACGCATTTGCTAGTTTCAGTATTTATGGAATACGCCCATGCCCTCAGATGTTAAGGGTATTTATTTGTGTGTTGACATACAATCCACTCCATAATTTTTTTAATAAACACAAGAAACTATTAACTATTATATTATAAAACTATTATAAAATATAATAAATATTATTATACTCTTTGCCTGGCACACTATATTTTTTCAAAAAAAATTTTTTAGTTCTCCTGCTGAACCATTAATGCACTGATGTTCCCCATGGTTTGCTATGCATATATACGTACATGCTTCCAGCTTCCACCCATAAAACATTATCAAATCTTTTGTCTACAACTTAATTTGACAGAGATATTCAACTGTTAGAATTAAACTAGGCACTCAGGAAGCTGAGAACTATCCACCCAATGAGATCCATAGACAAATCAATATAACACATAAATTCCCAGGGAGCACCTATTTAAAGAAAGTCTGTAAAAATAGTACAACATAACTTCACTGGTTGTCACCTCCAGTTTACAACTCAAGCCATTCAAATGCATTATTATTAAATTACATCCCAAGCTAGAGGAAAGTATTGTGCCTATTCAAGAACTAGATGGCAGGCCCATTCTTTCATACAACCAGTCAATCTGAAGCAAATTCTCACCTCCAAAATTAAGAAAACAACAACTATGGAGCCAAAAGGAGTTAATCCTAAAAGATTTGTGAAAACTACCTCTCCTGTTTATGATGAGTGTTTGTCTCTTGTCCTTGTCATTTCCCTGAGTAGCCCTACCAGTGATGAATAGCAAGCTCATTGTTCCCAAATACAATTTGCAATTCTAATATCAGTGTTTTCTAAAGCTGCCCATTGGGTTTTTATAGACCTTGTCACTGTAATCCACTTCAGGACACATTTGTTCCTTTGCAGTGGAAATCTTTCCTCTTGCTGTATTAGTATTAGTTTATTATGTTTGATATACACTTCTATAAGGAATGTGGCCATAAAATACTAATTTGCAATATCTGCAGGCTTCTATTATTTTTAAATATGAAAGTATATAATCTTTTATTCAATTGCATTTTAAAATCAAGAAAGCCCCTTATTTCTAATGGTTACTTAACAATTATCCGAGAAGCAAAACTAGCAATGAAATTCTGTAATTTGCTTTCTTGTAAAATTATCAAAACTCACTGTAGCAAAACATAGCTATGATTGAATTTTCAGAACGGATTGTGTAAGCTTCAGTATGCCATTGTTTTATAAACTAATTTTGCCTAATCTCGGAAAGAACTATCACTTGTGTAAATAATAGATAACCATTGCAATTTTGGTAATACAGTAATAAATGGAACCAGAGAAGTTTATCAAGTCAAACAGTTCATAAATGTTAAAATGTAGTAGGAAAAATGCAGCAAAGTTGATTTTCTGTCTCAAAACTGCTGAGAAATATATTATTCATCAATCTGTCCTGGGCTATCAGTTTCGAGAAGCACATTTTAGAAGGTAAAGATCTTGCTGCTCACAAAGAAGTGCTGATACGTGAGTTGTAGTCCATAATAAATGCGTTTAACTGTTCACTCACAAACCATGATTCAGGAAAAGGAGAAAATGGAAACTTATTTCATGTCGATGGATGTTGAGTGTGGCATCTCTCTTGCCAGCCTTGGTGCATCGTCTCTGCATTTTGCTTCAGTCTTCACCCACGTGATCCTGATCTCACAAGCAAGCAATCATCAAAAAGAATAACCTTGTTAGTTGATATGATACTATGAAAGTTTGGGGGCGGGAAACAAGAATCTAAACTAAACATATTCACATGAAGTGAATCAGGATCTTGTAGATGAGTGTTTCTCTTGGCCACTTTAAGATATTTGCAACTCCAAATGAAATGAAATGAAATGAAAGTGAAGACCTTCACTCTACTTGAAAGAGAGATGTTGCAAATGTCATATCATTTTCATCTTGTTGTTGAAGATTATGTTATTGGATACCTATTAAAGCAGTGTTTCTCAAGCTTGGCGACTTTAAGATGTTTGGACTTCAACTCCCAGACTTCCCTGGCTGGGGAATTCTGGGAATTGAAATCCAAACATCTTAAAGTCGCCAAGCTTGAGAAACACTGTTGTAGATGAAATACATCATTAAACCATATAAAAAGCCTCCACAGTTGAATAATGCAAAATGGTCAGTAAAGAGGAAACTGCTGCTTTGTTTTTTGAAAGCACAAAACTATTTGGGAAATGTGACCTGTGTTTTGAGATCTGCCATTCCACTGACTTCAAAGATAGATTTCAATAGCCCACTTAGCTTACATTGACTTCCATAAACAGAATAACAGAGTTGGAAGAGACATCCAGGTCTCCATTGTTCTCACTGTTAGGAAATTTCTCCTTAGCGCTAGATTGCTTCTTTTCTTGATGAGTTTCCATCCCTTGTTTCTTCTCTTGCCTTCTGGTGCTTTGGAGACATATTTAAAAACTATACTTCTACTTCTTGAGCTTCAGATGGTGGTCGCACCTTCTTCCATCTCTGTTTGTCCCATATTTTCTTTAGAGAGAATCCTTTAACTTGTCTCATCTCAATTCCCTGCCCAAAAAAACATCTCACCAGTTGGCTGAACAAGGGTGGATAATCTCTGCAAAATATGGAATACTTTTGTATACTCGTTTTCCATCTGATTGTTCCTTGTTAGTATTTTTATGAACCACACACTCCAAACTGAATTAAACTTTTTTAAAATGCCATTCTCATCTTTTTTTTTTATTTGCCTGATCTAAAAATGTAAAGCTATCTGTACTATACATTATGTTTTAACTTTCTTGTTGTGCTTTACAAATTCATCAACTAGGTGCTTCTTTCTGTCCTAGAGGACTGCAGAGGAAAAAACATAATCAGATTCATTTTTTTCCTGTTTTCTGTAATCAAAAAATAGATTTCCCCCCAAAGTAAAGTATTTCTTTATTTCCTCCAAAATTTACATGTATCAAAACATAATTTCATCTTGTCTGTAGCTAGGAATGGTAGTTCTAAGCACCCTTCCTACTAGGCAAAAATCTCCACTTGCCATATGGCAATCTTCTACAAGGCACATAATAGAGCAAAATTGGAAGGCCTCTTGATAGTCCAAGTGGCCCAAAGTGAACAAGCAATGCAAATCAAGTGAACGGTTAATTATTTTTTTTGAAAAATTCATCATTTGTCTAGAGCAGCTGATTGAAAAGCAGCCCTGCAATTTAAATTAAGATTATTTGTTCATTTTTCAGAATGAAATAGTGTCATTTGATTTATAATCTGCAACAATTTGGATGAGTAACAGTGATCTGAGCTGCTTTGGCCAATTGAATAAGAAAGGATTCTGATGATGGCAGCTAGAGGTGAAATAAGGGATCTCTTCTAATTCCATACACACACACACATACACAGCAGACACAATCACACACAAGCAAGCAAGCAATTAATTGTTGCCACTGCCTGAGACATCCTAACGCTTTCAGCCTTAACCTACTCAAATTTGCATATCATGTTTCATTCTTCTTGTTGTCCTAGGACATTGTTATGGCTGGATAAGACACAGTGATTCATTGTGCATCTCCAGCAGTCACTTTCCTTTTAATGAAGTTACACATTTTGCATATGGATGTGTTAGTTTTCCACTGTTCTTATGCACATACATACATGCATGGATGCATAATTGGACTCTCTTTTCTTAAAATATGGGTAGATAGCTCCCATGCAGCCTTCAAGCTAAAAATATATAGCTTGTATGATCAACTCACTAGTAGATAATGGTGGAGAGCCCAGCAAGAAATCTGCTGCCTGCCAGTTCTCTCTCTCTCTCTCTCTCTCTGTGTTTCCCCAAAAGGAAGGCCAGGTCTTATTTTCTTTTGACACCCCCCCAAAAATGGCTAGGCCTTCTTTTTGGAGGGTTCTAATTATTGACTCACCTTGCGGCAGTGGCACTCACAGCCCCACCAAGCAAGAGCTCTCTGTTGGCCCACTTCTTCTGCAGCCACTTGCACCATTCGCATGCATCACCCCAGTCTCTGTTTCACCTTCAGATGTCTTCCAGAATGTCCTTTGCAGCCAATAACAGAGCTCCGGAGCTCCATTATCGGCTGCAGATGGCTTTCCGGAAGGCATCTGAAGGCAAAATGGAGGCCAGATCGATGCATGTGAGTGGTGGCAAACGGCCACAGAAGAAGCAGCCACAGAAGAAGGCAAGGCAGGTGTCAGGGTGTGCAAGGCCTGGTAAGCAGGGCAGCTCCACCCCAACCCTCCAACCCCATCCTCACCCTAGCTTATTTTTTACCTGTGTGCTTCACCCCACCTCCTGAACCTCAGGGTGGGTAGGGTCTTAATTAGGGTTAATTTTGTAGGTGGAGCTTAATTTCATTGCATGTGCTCAAAAATGTGATAGGGCTTCTTTTCAAGGTGGGTCGTCTTTTTGGAGAAAAAGGGTATCTGTCTATCTTGGTGCCTTTGATTGTCTGGACAAGTGCTTTCAATTTTCTTGGCAAGATTTCAGAAGTGGCTTGCCATTGTCTTCTTCCTAAGATTGAGAGAGAAAGAGAGGGACTGGCCCAAAGTCACCCAGTTGGCTTCATGCCTAATGCAGGACTAACATTTACTGTCCTCTGGTTTCCAGGCTGGTGCCTTCAAAACTAGACCAAACTTGCTCTTATATCCCATACTGAAACAGGGCAAAAAAAAATCTTTGATTTTCCAAGAAGGTTGTCTAGACTGTTGGGTGAATGGATGGGAGCTATAACAAATAGTAAATATGAATTGTGATACATGTGGTTGTTGAAAGGAACAGAGCATTCTTAAGCCTTGTGACAGTGAAGGATAGAAAGTGCTATACCTTTATGACTTCAAGTGGAGCATTGAGGCTAGGAGTAACTTGTTTACAAAGGTCCGTTGCTTGTCTATTAATCAAAGGTCCTTTGCTTGGTTAAGAAGTAACAGTAGGATCAGGGGAGATGCTATTGCCTGCATTCAGGTTAAGCAAAATGCTGACCTTCTTTTGCTTCTCCAGTTTTACCTGTTGAGGGAATTACTTTATTTATCTTAATCCCAAAGATGATCCAGTGAAATCCAATGGAGCCTTTATTTGCTTACATCTAGTAGACAGAACCTTGCCAACCTAAAGCTTCTATCTATCCTAATGTATATCTCCTGATAGGTTGGGTGTGGCTACCCTGAGCCTATTTCTCCCATCCAGTTATTTTCTTATTATCCCTATTAGACAGAATCTTGCAATCTCTTATTTTGGACTTAACTCTGGAACATAAATCACAGTGCTCTTGGTCGCAATTCTCCCCCACTCCACCTCCAGGTACGCATTCCATCCTATCATTTTTGGAATAAAACTACACTTAAATTGGGTGTGTTTTTATTTTGCTTTTGAAGAACGATATTTTATATGTATCACATTTTAATATTATGGATAGAGATTTGAAAAAAAAATTGATTGCACTTAAGAGAAAAGGTGACAGTTGCATTCCAATCTCTCCCAAATTAATTTCATTTGTTGAATCTCTTCCAAGTTAGTATCTATTGCAAATAAACCAAGCCAATACACTTCTATCTGGGGGACAAAATTCCTTTGGAAAATATTTATATTATTAATGAGCTAATGATTTATATTACTCTATTACCCAGTGATGCTCCTACACTTTTTCTGTTTCCATGTTTGTGTTGGGAGGCTGCTTCAGTTGCCAACTCTATTCCTGTTGTCCTTCTAAATACAATAATAAATTAAAGATACTCTATGAAAAATTAAAGAATTTCAATTTTTGTCTTAAGTTGCTTCATTCTAGCAAGTAGCAACATAACGTTACTGATTAAAATGGATAATCAGTTTTGTCCAATACCTTCTACACAACAGCCATAAAGTTGACCAAAATCATGTTAATCACAATTGCTGCATATTGGATTTATGTAAATATATCAACTGGAGAAAAGTAATGAAATTCTCTCTGTATAAAAGTAATGATTTATAAATGTTCCCTTTATTTAGAATTGGGTGTATGCATAAAAGTCCATTCCCACAGTACAGGAAAAGTCTGCATGAAGTAATTGAATTATATTAATGAGATTATATTAATGATATTATATTAATTATATTAATGAATTATATTAATGAGATATCTTCTTATAACAACATTTATATTATGATCAGACTACTAATTTTGGGGGAGCAACTTGAATTGATTTGTGAATTGATTGCTTTATCATGACTATATAATATACCAAATTAAATTTAATGAGAAAGTGCTTCACACAGGAAGGAATCTAAGTTGGATAACACAAATTGTGATACCGTGTTTTTGAATTCTATGGTGTTCTTTCCTGTCATAAATATTGTGACCTAATACTAAAGCAATGAAAGTGATTTTATTTGAAACATAGCTAAATGAGCTGAAAAAAATCTTGCTATCTGTACTTACCTTGCTGATTAAGGAAATTTTAAGATTTTTTTTGTTACATTACCTAGAACCTTCACTAATTCATCCAATTTTGTTGTGACAGGAACGTTCTAAGCTGTATAAAATATAGACAGTATTTTGCTAGCAAAGAACTGAACTTTTACTCTTCCTGTCCTGACATGCCAAGATATATTCCATAGTATATATTATCATATTTGTATGTGAATACACACCCATAGGTTAAAAAAAAAACCCACTGAATTTGTAAATGTTTTGCTAGAATAGAAGAAATTTTGCCCAAGAGTTTGAAGTCTCAGGTTTTTTTATAGACAGATAAGTTTTCTCCTGTCATTTATTTGATTATAATTTATGATAAATTCCACCCAATGCATTCTTTAATATATACATATTTTTGTTTTAAAAATACATGGCAGTTTAGAAAACATGCTATCCATATGTCTTACCTGAGGAAAGCCCCCCTCTCCTCAGCCCAAGGCTCAACCAAACCTGGTTCAGACAAACATGACCCCACATGGCCCTATGGGAGCCTGAGAAAGCAAAATAAAATGTCGTCACCTTGTTTTGCCTGGTCCACAAAACAGAGTGAAGAGAACTTGTTCAATTTTTTTCCCTTCACTTTTCTATTTTTAAGAACAGCCCAAGGTTATGAGGAAATGTTTTAAGTTCATTTACAAGAAACGTTTCATTCTTATATTTACTGTATATGTTTAAATGTTTTTATATGTCCATTCTTTTTCTGAAGCATGTGAATCCAATTTTTTTTCCTTTTCTCATCTCTGGCTTCTCCATTTTGTTTTAACTGTGTTATCTGTTTAATAACTGTAGTACGGATGTTAGTTTGTTTTTTGTGTTCCAAATTCTGCCTGCAAGCTATCTATCCACCTCTCACTCCACCTCTCCATCTCTTTTATCCTCCAACAATGTCTTTCCTGGGAGGGTCACCCAGAAAGGGTTGGGGGAGCCCTGTTCTCATGTCTTTCAGCCCTGCCACAGATGACTTTGCAACCTGTGGAAGTAGATCACACTGACCCAGATGCTGTCTCCAGAGGAGACCTTCCATTCATTTGAGCCAAAGAATTGGGTTTGAATCCAGCCATCTACTAGAAAGTCGTCACAGCAACCAGAATGGAGAAGACCTTTCCAAGACTGACTCACCTTACCACCAAGCCAAATCTAACAGACTTCAAAGAAAGGAGCCTGAGATAGACTAAAGACTTTTTTCTATCCCCAGAAGACAGCTGGAAAGACTATGGGGCAGGGTGGAAATTCATTGTAAAGTTTTCTCATCTCATTTATGTTGTGATCAGTTAAATGGATTCATGGAGGGACAGCATTTGGGAATGGTTGGCACAGCAAGTTCTGAACACCTTAGATTTCTGTCTGGTGGGAGGGATATTTGTCCAGCATGTTTGTATTGCCTGTCTTGTAGAAAGTAGTTGCACACACAGACACAGAGACACACCCCATTCAGAATCAGACTTAAAGTTGTCCCTTTCACCTACTTCCACACAAAGTTTCTCCTAGGTTGGTTTTTGCTCTGTGGCACGAAGGCCCAAGTAGTCATATCTCGCTGCCAATTCTATGGGGTAGGGGGCATGCCCCTCAGGCAATTCCCTCACTGGAGAGGTAGCAGAAAAGAGATCTCCAACCCCCAAGCCCTGATTGTGATTCACAAATGATGCTGCCCAGTTTCCCAGTAAGGCTGAGTATGTTGCACTGGTGGTCTCATTAGTAGGAGTCCCAGGGTACATTGTCCCAATTTCAAAAATACTCAATATTCAAACATAGCCTGGATTGCACACTGGCTAACCTCAATTTGGCCTCACAAACCCTGGATGCAGTAAACTAAGAGCTAATGCAGGTTCAAAAAACCAACTTTGAAATGGGCAGCCTGTAATTTAAGCAAAAACATGGCTGTGAAGAATTTTGGGGCTTGTGCTTGCTTAAACCTGAGTGGAAGCTCACAGAAAGTGATATTTGACATCTGAAAATAATTGGCATGGAAAAATTAGATACTGTACATTTCTTTTCAGAACTTTTCCCCTGATTGCTAGACCTTCATGGGTTGAAAGCTCTCCTTTTGGGAGCCAAAGGATACTTTCCTGCTGCCTCTATCAATGCCTTCCCATTTCCATCAGAAAAATTAGAAGCTCACATCAAGTCTCCCTGATCAGATCAATTCCTAATCTTGGGCCAGAAAAAGTGTTTTTATGACCACACTTTTATGACCCAAAGGGGGGATTGAGGGAAGTCCCCTCTCTCTTAGAGGAATGAAATGTTTTAGGAAATATTTAAAAAGCCAGGATAAAATATTTCCCCTAAAAGAGAAATAAAAATCTTAAAGGAAACAGAACCCCAGAACCCCAGCTCCCTGCCCACAGCAGATATTTTGGTGCCCATTAAGAAAGACTGGGCCAGCCTATCTACAAAACAAAAGACCTTCAGCCTTAGGGTGATAGGATTAGCCCTCACTCAAGATCCAAACCAGGGCAAAGCCATTAAGATACAATAGGAATTGCCCAACACCCTTTCAGAATACAAGCCTCTTCATTGCATCAGCCCAGATGTGAAATTCAGCCTGTTGTTAGAAGAAATCTCCTTTTGTTTATTTCCACTTTACAGGGTTAATCCTGTAAGGAAGGCAGGAAAGAAACATCCTGATGTTGTTTCTAGCCTAATCTTTATTGCCCTGCTTACAGAAACTGCCCACCCAGTCACATGACCACCCCCAGCCACGCCCACCAAGCCACACCCATAGTAAAAAAAAGTAATTCCACCACTGCTTCAGCCCACTGTTCAACCAAACTTGGTTCAGACAAATATGACCTCACATGACCCCATGGGAGTCTGACTACAGCCAATAGAACTCATTTCTTGCACAGGAACAGGAAATTCAAGTTCAAAGCCCAAAAGAAGGTATATAAATAACCCTCTCTATAAATAACTCCATGTGGTCAGCTGCCCAAACTCATGTGGTCCGGTTCATCAATAAACCATCTTTCCAATCAGCCTCCATGTTTTCAGTGTCTTTCTCCCCACTTGGAACTGAACCAGATGACTATTTCTTCCAACATACCAAAAAGAGGAAGGGTAGAAATGTGTCATATTTTGAGAACGAGAAGGTAGTGAGGCTTTAGAATCTGAAAACTAGACCGCTCACTATAGAGGGATAGAGTCCTTTGTGGTGGGCATGGCTCATTCATGCAGCTGGCGGGAGGCCACAGATCCAGCTGCTTCTCAAAGGACAGCAGGAAGTGACAGCCTCCTGTTTCCACTGGTGGGTGAGGCCTGGTGAAAAATTCCTCCCTCAAAAACAGAAGGATCGTCTGCAGACAAGGAAGGATCTAATGTGGCTTCTTTGTAGCTATCAGCATGGGCTGCGCTGGTTTTCTGTTGGGCGTAGGGGTGTGTGTAGAAACCTCGGCCACGTGTAGAATGCTAACTTAAAATTCAAATTAAATAAGAATAATTAACAATTAACAAAAAGCTAAGCAGACAAGTAATTAGATATTCCCTGACTAGTATTTACTGTAATTTCATGACCCATTCATAATTAACCTCAGACTGTAAAGTATATTGATGAGAAGGCGAGGTATGAACTTGTATTAACAGTGACAGAATAATCTGCCAATTAAATTGCATTTCATTCAGGCTTAGAGAAGCAAAAAAACTGTAATGGATTTTTATTATCTTCCCATACTTTCCTATGCTTGGCACGTGCCACCGGCAAGATTAGGAGTTGATGAAAGGAATAAAGATTTAAAAAAAAATCCTGCCTGGTATCTGTAGCAAGGAGGGGAAAAGAAATATTAAAGAAGGTTTAAAGAAAAACAATAAAAATGTTAAACAGATTTATGCTGCGTTGTATTGGTAACACATCCAGAATAGGTTCAATGCACACATTCTAAATTTTAACCTTTTCTCAATATTAAGCACATAGTTGAGCTTTTAGTGCAGAGTTTCAGCAATAATCTAAAAGCTATAATGTTATGTGCCATAATATGAAAGCATTCCTCAGTGGTGTCGAAGTGCAGCATTCCAATACGATAATATCAAGATAATTTCTTTTTTTTTCTATTTGTGATTCTTTGTTTTTTTTTCTTCATTTCACTCTTTGGAGAAATAAAATAACATTCAAAATATTAGAAAAGATTTTTCTTTCCAGGAAGCCACATTGCCCAAGAAAGTGATGGATTAAACAGTGTTTTCAGGCCAAGTTCCTAGGAGTGCTCCTTTCTTTTTCATAGATGTTCAGATTATATACAGTATTCTGGCTTTCACTTTCTCCACTGTATATTCTATGTAGCAGTTGAAGACAAAATCTGCCCTGCTCTTTATGATAGCCAGTATTTTCTTTTTATCAATTGAAATATTAAATCTATATGCTGCTTTTCCATTATTAGATTCTCAAGGTAGTTTATAGACATATTTACTTCTTACCACTCTTAAGATTTCTCATTATTACTGGTTAGAGTTGCTGCATCATCTGTTTCTTCCAATAGTTTCATTACCAATCAGCATTAATTAAAGAAGTCTGCATGATTATGTTGTGCGACCTCCAAAATAGTTTCCATAACTGTTTGTCTTACAAAGAAGCTTCTTTCTCCAAGCACTATCCTTTCACAACAGTCTACAGAATAAACCAAAGTATGTTTGTTCAGATAAAACTTTCACAATTATTTACTTCTATCTAAATAAGCTTTGGGCTTCAATTGTGTGACTGAGGGTAAGGTCTACTGAAGTCAGCAGTCATTGGTTTTCAGTGGGCTTCTAGATGCAGTTCAAGGAAGTAGTAGTCACCTATATTTGTGGCATAGGATCTGGTTCTTTATAGGACTGCCTGGTTGTTCTACCCATCCCGCTGGATCCAGCAGGAGAAGCAAGTTATGGGTCACATGATTTATAGAATCATGTAGGATTCTGTAGGATTACTCAGTTAGTAATAGTTATTGAAATACGTTAATTTCCTTTTTTTTCTATAAAGAAGATAAATATAAGGATATAGATTGTAAACAAGAAGATATATAACCACTGGTTGAACATAGAATTTTAAATATTGAGAATTATATTGTATAAAATGGTGGAATAATAGATTAGTCAAAAGAAGATCAATAAATTGGTGAGATAATGAATACATATTAAGATAAATACAGTGATAATTTATACTATATCTACAAGTGAAGGCTATGAAAGAGTGGCATAAGAAATTCTTTTTGTAACCAACTGACACACTGTAAGCATAGAAAAGGATGATGTATTTTAGATTTATATGTTGTTGTATTCTATATATTTTTTGTATGTTTGTCTAAAAAATAAAAATAAATAAAAAAGGAAATAATTAAGACTAGATTAGTTCAGACCGGGGGTGCCCAATAGGTCAGTCATGATCTTGATTGCAAAGGTCGTGTGGGTAGATCGTGTGACGAAAGGAAGGCACCGCCGTGGCCTGTGTTCATTTTAAAAACTTTCCTTTCCATGAGTCAGGGCAGTGGCTTCTCTTCTTCCAGCTGCTCACCCAGGAGCAATCCTGCTTCCAAAGTGCAGCAGAAGGCAGGAAAACTTTTTAAAATGGACACAAGATGCATGAAGCCACTGCCCACTGACCCAGGAAGGGGTGGGCGTGGCCAAATGCCGTCGCCACTAGCGGTACGGCAGAAGTAGCTCACAAGCCCAAAAAGTGTGGGCACCCCTGGTCCAGGTCCTACTGACTTTTTGGAAAACTTTTAAGACAGGAATGGTTGTCCGAGCATGGGCCTTACAAGTTTGGGGCAATGGTCATTAATATTTGTTTAGATTGGCTTGGCTCTTCAGTTATTGTACAAGTTTCAGTCGATTGTATTTTCTTTAACTTTTTGAAGTCCATCAGAGTCACTATGGTGAGATGGATTTCTATGGAAGTCAACAAAAATAAAGTAAGAAAGAAATGACAGCTTGCGTAAATGGACAAAGTATGCACTGAGTGAAATTAAGCCTCACATATTGGAAACTGAAGATAAGCATAAACAGGCCTTCTGCTTTTTGACTGTTTTTGAAACTGTCAAATGGCTCATGTCCTG
The DNA here is from genome assembly GCA_017656035.1 of Myanophis thanlyinensis. Classification (NCBI taxonomy): domain Eukaryota; kingdom Metazoa; phylum Chordata; class Lepidosauria; order Squamata; family Homalopsidae; genus Myanophis; species Myanophis thanlyinensis. The sequence goes on along the minus strand of JAEANM010007795.1, from coordinate 3,839 downwards.
GAAGTCTTCTTGTCACATTATGGACCTTGAACCTTCCCTCCCTCATTCTGAATGTTGGATGCCCTCACATTGCTCTGCCTCTGCCATGTGGTCACTGCTGTTATTTCCTTTCCAAGTTATAGGAGTCATAAAATTATACACCAAAGGGAAACCAGAGCAGCAGATGCCACCTCCCTAATTCCCTCAGGTTTCAAGCTTGGCTGTGATGGGTGGCATAAACAGACACATCACTGTTCATCTATGGGCTATGAACAGGGACACGCAGTCATCTTTAAGGTTCTGCTCTAAAACTTTCTAAAAACTTTGAAGGCTTGCATTGTCATTAGATTTTTATTTCAAATACGTACATAGACACACACACAGAGAGATAAAGAGATAAGAGATTGAGATAAAATTTGAGACAGAGGGAGGGAGGGAGGGAGAGAGAGAGAGAGAGAGATTAATACAGAAATGAGATAGATATATATGGAGATAAAAATAGAGATAGAGATGTATGTATTACATTTGTTACATACTGGAATCAAACACCATTTATACCGTAATATTGACATTTATTGGATATTAGTCAGCTCAAGGACTGATTATGTGAAGAAGAAAAAACGCTGAGCAGTCTCATCGTCCCTTAAACTTACACTGTATTTTTTTTTTTATTCTTATGATTCCAGCCAGCCTGGCATATGGTTAAGTGAAGTAAGATGCATCAATGAGTTATTATTTTAAAGGGCTCTTTGTTTGAGTGCTGAGTGAGAAACTGAAAGTTGGCTCTTCTGGCAATAGTTGAAGAAATGTGAACTTAGCCAGTGATGTCTTGATTGATGGGCATCTTTTATAGGGGACCTTTGATGAGGAAGGAGTGATTGTCTTAATAGGCTAATTACATCTTCAGAGAATAATGCCTATCCCATTTGTATAGCAAAATGACAAGGTAGAGTGATTTCTTGCCATTTTTACAGATAATAGATAACGTTGCTGATAATAGGTAACATTGCTGTCTTGTGAAAACAGCAAAAAAATCTAGGAGAGCAAAAGTGTGAGCTGGACAGGAACACTGCTTTCTCTACATAGTGATTAAAAAAAACTAATACGAATAACTTAAGGATTAAATCCCACTTGCAATCTTCTTTGTCACTTCTGAATTCTATCACTTCATCCTTCTGCATGCCTAATGCTCTCTTTGTTGGATCTGTTTGCAGGGCTAATTTAATTGTAAGTTTTCCAAATCCCAAAGCTGCCTTTCCTTTTAGACTTCCAAGGGTAGCACCTGGGGGAGGAGACCGTCCTATTCACTTTGGAGAATACCTTTTTTTAAAAAAACAAACAAACAAACAAACAAACAAAGATATACTTCACCACAACTCCAGCAAGGGAAGAATTTCTATCCAAGGGCCCCAAGATTACTGAGTGAGCCCACAGTCCCTTGGCACTTACCATTCCAGCTGCCCTCAGTATGAATTGCTTATCTTTGGACAATAGGGCACAGACACTATAATTTGGTGTGTGATCATTGACACGCCCCCTCCTTTGTCTTCCTTTCAAAGCCAATATACTAGGCCCAGATGGGTTAATACATAATGCAAACCTGCAAGTAATTGGTTGCCTTTGTGTAGCAGTCAGTCATAGCTCACTGTCCCTCTGATCCACTATTAGCGGTCATGCAAACACTCCTTCCACCTAATTAAGCACAGCTTTGAAATTGCTCTTCTCAATGATGTTTCTCTCCCAAGCTAGAGATTCACACATGAGCCCCTACCTGTTAAACCTACTATCTCACACTCTTCTGGGACAAAACATCCCTGGCCTTACCCAGGTGACTAAGCTGCTGGGGATGTTAGGACCTAAAGGGAGGGTGGAGTGATGAATGGTCTTCAGCAAAGTCTAGATTAAAGAGCTGAAAATGGGATGTTAATAAACCCCAAGTCACTAATTTAGAGAACACATGCTCCCCAGGCTAAACCCAGCGCTTGAAACAATGAGAAGGGGTAGACAAGGCATTAGGTAGCCAGCCATCTTTTCAAAGTTAGCTTTTTTGTTGTTCTGGAAACCTGCAGGACAGTCAAGTTGTTGTGGTATGTTAACTACTTCATTCATGATTCCAGTCCTGGGAGCTTTTAGACAAACCATTTGCCTATGCATTTAGCTTTCCTTGCTGCTTTGAAGAGTCTGAATGGCAAAGGGAATGAAGACAGCAGAGTTATAGCTGAAGACAAGCTGTCTTGAAACATCCCTTAAAGTTCATATTGAGGACAATTGGTTGTAAAATAAAAGACATGTTTTGAGGCACTGCATGCATTTTATGTAAGCAGTGCACGACAGTGCTTAAAGCAGGGATAAAGTGAATGAAAATTGGGATTTAGTGACAGATCCCAGGGTGATTTGTAGAAGAGTTAAACAAAGGTAATAGTTTAAAAGTGCTTTTTCTACAGCAAAAGAGTTTGGAGGTGGTGAAGGAATGAAGTAGTAAAAGAATATTGACATTTTAAAAATGTATTTAGATTTAAAAGAAGAAATCTCATGAATCTTTATAAACAGAATACTTTATAGGAAAAGTGCCACCTTTGAAAAGCTCAGTTTGAGTAATTCTGATCTTGCACAATGGCAGAACCAAACAAGAGCATCTAAAGTTTGAAGGACAAAAGAAATATACTTTCTTTGCATCTGTACTGTTTCCATTAATTCGAGCCATAGATTCTGGTTTGCCTAAAGTTTTATCCTTCTGAGAAACTGAGTGTACTGCATTCAGTTCCCAATCATTAATCAGAAAACAAATAACAGAAGATACCGCGAACCCGTTTGACTGCGGTGTGATGTAAACTGAGTGAATGAATGAACAAGATGTGACAAGGGATCTAATTCTAAACGCTCAGACTTCTCATTAGATTATAATATCTTGGAATGGGTGGGACATTTACAGATGATGCCCTACTGTCTTATCAGCAAACTTCAGATGAAAATCTGAGGTTTGCAGATGATGTTAATACTAAGAAGGCAATAGTAGAAAGGAAGGAAGGAAAGATTATTCTTCTGTAATATACAGGCAATCCACAATTTACCACCACAAGTGAGCCCAGAATTTATATTGTTAAGTGAGAAATTTGTTAAGTGAGTTTTGTTGCATTTTATGACTTTTCTTGCCACATTCGTTAACTGATTCACTGCAGTTGTTAAATTAGTTTGTTAAGTGCATCTGGCTTCCCCATTGACTTTGCTTGTTACATGATCCCAGAACACTGCAGTCATCATAAATATGAATCAGCAGTCAACCAATTCAAATGTAAATCACATGAGCATGGAGATGCTGCAATGGTCATAACTGTGAAAAATTGCCATAAGTCATTTTTTTCAGTGCTGTTGTAACTTCAGATGGTCACTAATTGAACTGTTGTAAGTCGAAGACCACCTGCACAAATATCAATGTTTTGTGGTAATGTTCCCGACTCTATATCTTCTTCCTTCATTCTATTATGACTAGATTACAGATTAACAGAATTGGAAGGGACCTTGTAGGTCATCTAGTCCAACCCCCCTCTCTGCCCATGCAGGAGACCCTACACCATTTCTGACAAATGGCTGTCCAATCTCTTCTTGATAGTCTCGAGTGATGAAGCTCCCACAGCTTTTGAAGGTAAGCCAACTCTGGTCTTTCTGTTGTATCTTTAAGGGTGTTTTGCACGTATTGTCTCCCTATTTATCTTATTTTATAGTTTGGGCTACGCTGTACCATGCTATGTTATATTATGCTTATCTTTAAGGAGAGTGATCCTATCAGCTCTGTCTCGGTCAAACTTCAGGAAATAAAAACCCTGGATCCATGATATTTGAATACAGGTATTATTTTACTA
>JAEANM010007794.1:0-17464 GCA_017656035.1 Myanophis thanlyinensis | reverse complement strand
GTGGGAGTTCCTAGGAACTCCCATAATTACCTGCGCGGCTGCGTTCTGAACCAGCTGCAGCCTCCGGATGCTCTTCAGGGGAGCCCCATGTAGAGAGCATTGGCATAGTCCAGACGGGAAGTCACAAGGGCAGAAGTGACTGTGCGATCCAGAAAGGGGCGCAACTGGGCAATCCGGCGGACCTGATAGAAGGCCCCCCTGGAGACGGCTGCAATGTGATCTTCTAATGACAGCCGTACAAGTATTCAAGGATGCACAACCTTTTCTACAAAACTCTTAACTGTTTTCTATAAAATGTACATTAATTTTCATCTAACTTTCTTAACAAGATATATAGTACAAAAAGTTGTAATTTAAATTTAAAGCTTAATATTTGCCATTTGTTAACTACAATTAATATACACTAAATGAATTAAGTGGCATAGACATTAATTAATTATGCCCTTTTAAAAACAAGGAGATAGGATGGGACATGATATAAATCACTGCAATAACTGTGAAAGAGGCAAAGCGTTATGGATTTAACAGAGAATTTGAGTTCTTTTAGTTAAAAAAACTTGCTTATACTAGAATTAATGTTCTGCTGTCATTCGCAAGCAGGAAAATCATGCCTCTTTAGCACAAATAATTCAGTTTTCAACTCTTCTCTTTACTGACTGCCTGTTGTACCATAACTTCTTATTATTCTCAAGGCTGATGGGATATTCTGGGAGAGAATATATAAAAATAATGGAAAACCCATTCTGTGAAGAAAGTATTAAGTAGATTGGGAAGATGAATAATAAATGTAATAACAAACAGTATGATTTCATTCACAATACAGTAGTAGATGTGCTTTAAAGAAAAACCCATGACATAGGAATTTAACAATAATGCTAGGATTTTTTTCTGTAAAGTCTGAGTTGTATCATAATGAACAAAATCTTCTAATCAGAGCAAGATAATTAAAAAAAATGCACGTTATGTCATCTTTCATTTATAGTCTTAAAGCTGGGATTCCTGTTATTTTATTGCTTATCTAATCAAGAGAACATTACCAGCAATTCATTGAGAAGCAATAAAATGCTGAAATACAATTGATAAATAAAAAATACAAAATGCCAAGTGAGGATTATATAATTAAATATATAGTTCCTCTTTGCTGAAATTGTTCTGAATAACTATGAAGCAAACTGAAGTCAAAAATCAAAAATATTTTTTCTATTTATTTTCTAAATTGACAAATTAGCATTTTAAATATCAACAAATAATAATTATAAACAGTAGCTTTTACAACAAACTAAATTATTAGTTTGGTTATTTAAATTCAGAGATCAACACTGTTATATGATACCAAAGTACATAAACATAAATAAAACATAACCTAATTAAGTTTATAGACAACTATGAAGTACAATGAATTCAACAACAGTTCTGAAATCGGTTCAAGTTGTCCTTACAAAAACTGCCACTGAGCAAAAATAAGCCATTTTCTTAGATCTTTCATCACAGCAGTCTACTATCAGTAGTTATCTCTTTTCCTCTTCTGGCTGGTTCAATCAGCATGCTATCAGATTAGTGTTAATGTTGAATGCTAAGAGAGGTACAGTATATGGACTACTGCAACAATATATAGAGAACGGGTGGGTTTTTTTTAGTCTTCACAATAGAGACAAAAGAGAACTTGCAGAAAGATGCTCTAAAATTGTAGATGGCATTCCACTGATGGTAGTATGCAAGAAACAATTCTGTAGGGCACACCAAATATTAGTAAAAGAATTTAACTGGCATAAAAGCAAAGGCCTCTGCATAAACTGTCTAAAGAACTGTAGGAGATACTATTTAACCCTTCCATAGATCTCATATAATTTTATCTCCAGAGATATAACCTTGTTGAAACAGAGGTGAGATGAAAATTTAAATCTGTACTTATGCTTTGATTGAGGAAAAAATGAACTTGTCCTTGAGAATTAATGTTTTGGAGAGGTTTTCATAGTTTACTTTTAATCAATATTTTAGCTGGCAAGTTCCCACACATATCTCTAAGGAACTGAGAGTTTGTAAATGTAAAAGTGCCTTTGGACTACACCAAGTCAATGCAAAGCATTACATTGATCAATTTATTTTGGACCACTTTTAATACTCTCAAGTTCTTCACCAGCAAAATTATGCATGCAAAGCATTTTCCTTAATACCTTAAAGACTTTTACTGTTGCTAGCAAAACTATCACTGAGAAATAGAGCTATAGGTTTCTATATCTGTGTACTCTGATTTATTTTAAATTATCCAAGTTAAGATTAGCTGAAGAGTAAATACCCTAAGAATTAAAAATCTGCTTTTTCAGTTACATTATTTATCTTCCAAATATGCAGTTTCCTTTTGCTAATTTTAAATTTATCAGTTTGATAATATAATCAAACAATCATATAAAGTGTACTCAAAATTAAACTCCATTTATTTAGAAAAAGTTTATTCTCAGATTTAAATCCAGAATTGCAAATATACAAAATCTTATAGGGTTAATAGGTCTCTATTTTTTTCCTAAATATTTCACCATCAACAATTATTCATTCAATAAATGAATTCAAAATAAATTGGAAATAAAACAATATGTAATGCATTGATTATATCCATTCAGCACAAATGCTTATTCTTTAAGTTTTAAAACAATATATCATAACTACTTATTTTTATGTTATACTAGATATTTTAACTGTAATTTAGTAAACTGTCATGAGGCAGTTTGGATTTGGTAAACAAATCTAATAACATACAAAGAAATAAGTCTAGGAATGACATCACCATGCTCTTATCTATTAAACTAATAATGTACAAAACCTTCCTGTTTTTATGCATATTTTTGCATGAATTTGTAACCTACATTATTAGAATTCCCTCCAAAATAGAAATTAAAGTCAGTTCAAGAAACCACTTTTCTACACAAAAATGATAAGTCTTTGGTTTTCATTTAAATCAGAATTGCCTTCTAATTTCCTAGCTTCTTGGTTCAATATGCTTTATTTCCCTTTCTCGCAGCTTGACTACATGGACATTTCAATAACGTCCACTACAATATTCATTAAAAATATTAAAGACATTTTATTTCATTTTTAGTTAATTTAATAAAAACAATTGAATAATAGGACACCTTGGATAATTTAATCAGCTATATTACCTATATCTATTCTATTCCTGCTCAACCAATAGACAACATTAATGGGGGACAGAGCAACATATTTCTTTTCCAATTTTTCAAAAAATAATTGCATCAGCTGATAAACTTTGGTAACCTTTGTCATTTTCAATCATTTTTTAAGCACAGCTATAGACCTGATGAGGATGCAGTGGCTCAGTGGCTAAGATGCTGAGCTTGTTGATCAGAAAGGTTGGCAGTTTGTGGATTCGAATCCTTAGTGCCACGTAATGGAGTGAGTTCCTATTACTTGTCCAACTTAACAGTTCAAAAGCATATAAAAATGCAAATAGAAAAACAGGGACCACTTTGGTGGGAAGGTAACAGCACTCTGTGCGCCTTTGGCATTTAGTCATGCCGGCCAAATGACCACAGAATCATCACAAGACAGCGCTGGCTCTTCGGCTTAGAAACAAAGATGAGCACCGCCCCCTAGAGTCTGGAATGACTAGCACGTATGTGCAAGTGGAACCTTTACCTTTTTATAGCCCTGAACTTTGTTACACAGAAAAATGAACCTATATTTTTTCCAAGGTTAGATATCAATAATTTATATTCTAATAAAATGATATGAAAATAAACTGCCATGCTTACTAGTGAATCTGTTTCTATAGACAATTCACATACAGTTTTTACAGTTTTTATAAATTATGTTAAACACAATTGAAACCATTCAGTGACATAATCACATTCTTTAGGATATCCTCAGGATTGGTAATGTTCTTTCTATTTGCAGGATAAATACTTGTCTATCAGCCAGTTTAAATAAAGCATATGGTTCTGTGTAGGACTCAAAATAAAAAATGTCATATTAAGGGAAAATATTTCTGTCAATGTTCCTCTTCAAGCTAAAATGAAGATGACAGAATGTGACGTGATTCAAAACATGTATGAAAATGAGAGAAATGTTAAAATAGGTAAAATTACATAAATGATATAGTACCATTCAATGTTATAAAAGTAATGTCCAACAGGATTTTCCTTATTTCCTGTAGTCTTCATCAGAGCATCGAAGCATCACCGAATTTTAAAATATTTATTTAAACCAACTATGTCAATTTAAATATTGGGTACATCCATTACACTAGAACTTTGTGAACTTGAAAAAGTTTTTTTTAATAAAAGTTTTTTATTTTTTTTAATACAAACATACAAAAAACATACATAACATAAAAAACTTGAAAAACTTTTTAACATTACCTGTGCACTGTCCTCCATTTGTTGGATCTCCATAATAACCCGGCATGCATGTTTCACACTGTTTTCCTGTAGTTAGGTTTTTGCATTGGTCACATACATTGCCATTTATGCAGGTGCTATGTCCATTACATTGGCAAGCTGCAATTAAAACAAAATAAATATGTATATATATGTATGTGTGTGTGTGTGTGTAGAGAAAGACAAAGAAAAGGCATACTTATAAAGTACAGAACACTGTGATTAGCATCAACAAACAAGTTTAGTAAACTGAACAAATATAAATTTAGAGTAGATGATGGAGAATAATATAATATAAAGAATATGCCTTGCATATATTACTTGCTTATGTGCAATCTAATATGTTTTATTAGGAACCTTCTATTCCTTTGCTAGAGAGATGCAATGCAGAGAAAAATACATATTCCAATCCAGTTATAGACAGAAGATGTAATGAGACAGCTACGCTATAAAAGAACATAGCTCTTGACCATGTAACACCTTCAGATCAAGGGCTGCCCTTTGGACTCCAAATATGCGCAGGAACTAGCGGAATATATTAAGGAAGAGAGTGAAGGAGGCCAATAGGAGGAGGCAATTGCCAAACGAACTGGAAAATAAGTCCATTTCTTCATACAGTAACAGCAGTCTCCAGTAACCCAGATTCCTTTATGAGAATAGTAAGAAAACTAATATAATTGGCCACTCACAGAAACAATTACTAAAACATCCACCAGTATAACTTTTTGCCTATGCTGGTACATTGCCTGGTGAAATCTGTAGGAGATTAAACATTCATATCTCATCATCAAGTACTTATTAACCAGCAACCTGGTCCTGCCATACTTGTTCAATGTTTCTTAGCCTAGGAAAACCATTATATCCAGAGAGTCAACTTTTACCTCTTAGCATTTCTGGCCTGATCATTCTTGAGTGCCATTATTACTAATTACCCTGTTGCTGTCTTACATGGATCATTATTCCTTGCTATCCACAATGTCCTGAACTAGTGTAAAATCTCTTTTGTGCGTGCTTCTCTTTTAATAGTTATAAACATGTTTCTGTCTCTTTTTCACATTCTGTGGCCAGAATAAAGCAAAGTGCTATAATACAAAAAACAAACCTAAAAAATGCTTGCATTTGTGAATTATGCTAGTTCCTTTAAACAATCTCATTTCTCAGTCACTGTCTTTTCATCTCTCTGCCATTTTAAGAGATCATTTTTAATTCCTCATACTGTGAGGGAAACTCCAGAAAAGAGTTTGTATTGAGGATCAAAAATAAATCAATTTGTACATACACACATATAGCAATAGAATTTAGATTTATATACCGTTTCATAATGCTTTACAGCCCTCTCTAAGTGGTTTACAGAGTATTGTCCCCAACAATCTGAGTCTTTGTTTTACCAAATTTGGAAGTATGGAAGGCTGAGTCAACCTATACTTTGCTTTTGATATCAAGTTACCAATCTGATTATGGCTATATTGCTGATAGCTATATATTTTTGGGGATCCTAAGATTGTGCAAACTATAGGAAAAAGGTGTTCTGCAATCAACAGGAATATATAGACAGGATCAGTTTTTAAATTATTAATGCAGCAACACAACGTGAGTTATTGTATAAATGCCAATTATTATTCTGATAGAAGAAAACTTTACAATGTGTGTCATTCGTAAAATACTTTGAGTCTTCATACAAATTGAGTTCCCAAGTATATTTTGACATTTAGCTTCTGGATAAAATAGATGCACTGATGAGTTTTAGTAAGTACTGCAATTTTGTTTATTGCCTATATCCAATGATCTATCTTAGAGGTACTAAGTATATAATATATGAACCACAAAATCCTTTTTATGGAAGCATGACAAGAAATAAAACCTAATGCATGATACTAAAGAATTAATAAATTAGCTTTGATCCAGTTGAATGAAATTAAGAAAGCCAAATAAATGTTTTCTAAACACATATGTGCAGAGCTGTTCCAAATTACTGAATTAATGAGGAAGCATTTGATTTGATGACAAGATCTGGCTTTCTGTTTCAAATTAAAAATGTAACTATTGATTTCAAATGCTTCTCAATTCATTGAAAATGTACATCTATAATCTAGATCTATGCAAATAAGGGTATGATCAATTCCTAATGGTTTCCACTAATTTTTCAACTCAATGAATTAAGTGAATTTAATTTCGATTTGTCCCAAGCACTAGATTTAATTTGATACATTCAAGCATTAGATATATTAATAATCAAACTATGAGAAGTATGTTTTGATAGTTATTGCATGATGTCTTTATGTTTCATTTGATGGCATTAAATAAGTTAATGCCAGCACAACCAGCAACGCCTACATAGCATATTTAAACATTTTCTTTTCAGTGAAATATTTGGAAAATTCAAAATAATAATCCCATTAAACATATAATTGTGCTAACATTATCTTTCTTGTGATTTTGTCATATAGATGTTCTAGTTTCAATTAGAAAGAACTTCTACCTAATATTAATCAGTAAATACTGATTGCTTGTTTTTCAGTGATTATATTTTACTACATTCCTATTATGTACAAGTGAAATAGATAAACTCAGCAAGTAATTTTTATTATACTTTATGTTTCACCTATAAAACAAATTATATTTCAATTATAATATAATAAAAAGAGGTTAATGTGATTAGTCTCATTGGTTTTATATGACCAGATGTTACATTCTTTTCCTTAACATGGAGGACAGCTAAATTGTTTTGATTCTATATTTATTTGTTTGTTTTTATTGAATTATTTGTTATAATTCTGATTAATTAAAAATTGCTATGTAATTTAATTAACGGTCACAATTTGAGAGCAGCTAACTATGGAATTATTGGTCTTTCTCTTTATCATGAAGTTTGGTATCAACTGAACAAAGTTAAATTAAACTAATTAATCAACAACATATAATTTTAAATAGCACTGCTAGTAACCATTCATATAAAACTACTAATCTGGATGAAGACAAAGATTTTGAAATAAGGACTGAAAGTTTTTCTTAAAATATGTTTATTTTTTCCTTCTGATTTCTCCTCCTGGTTTCCTTTTGACACTAATCCTTTATATAGAAGTGAGGATGTTTAGCAAATGTTGTTAGGTAATTAAGAATCAGCACTATTGCAATCATAACGACTTGTTCCATGAAACTTATTAGATGAGCCTGATTTATTTGAAGTTTGGACTATTTTCTTCTAGAGTGTTTTTCATGTAACATTGAGTCCCACATATGGGTCCTAAGCCTGTAGGTACCTGTAAAGGACAATTTCATTCTCTTTTTTTTTTAAAGTATTGTGACCTTAATTGACTTATTATATGTGGTTGCTTTGATAGCAAACTAAATGGTTTTTAAAAAGAGTACATATTACCTTAAAAGTAAATAATTGAATTAAATGTTCACTTTACGTACTGTCCCAGATGCTACAATGAAATTGAATTGCAACTAAATGCTGACTCTCTAAGAGATCAGTTAAATGTGGTATGTGTTACATATCAGAACACCAAAAATCTATTCTTCTTCATTTTGGAAAACTGCTAGATAATCTGTAGAATGACTAGATTAGCATGGTAGGACATTTTGAAGTTCCCCAGAATGTTTAAACTCCAGAGATTTGTATATAAACTTTGCTCATACTATACATTTGTCAAGATATAAAGCTCTAAACGATTGAGGGTAAAAGAAGAAAGGGATGGCAGAGAATGAGGTGGCTGGATGGAGTCACTGAAGCAGTCGGCATGAACTTAAGTGGACTCCGGGGGACATCAGAGGATAGGAAGGCCTGGAAGAACATTGTCCATTGGATCATGTGGGTCAGGTACGACTTTGCAACTAACAACAACAAAGCTCTAAAATCTCTATGCATATGTATTACTAGCCTGGTATTCAAAGAAAGCTCCAGACAGAATATTTATGTCCTAGCTTTAGTCATGAAGAAATCTTCAGGTTTTAAAAACATTTTTACACTATTTCTGTCTTGAATTAAAAAAAAAACACTTGAAGTGATGTCTCAAAAAAATTACATTTTGACTCATTTTTCATAACATTATATAATAGCATACTTGTTCAGTATGATTTAACAAACTTGAAATTTGACATAGTTTTAAAAGTAGATAACAAGAATATTTGAGAAATATTTTATGGATCAAGATCAATATTTGAAAAACTTAAACTATACTAATAAACTAACCAACAAAATATTTGTTTCCTATATCCCAATTCAAAATTCATCCCATTGTTGGAAGCAAACAATTAACCTACCATAATTTCACTGATAAAAGCTCTAACAAAAATAACACTAACTACAAATTAATCATACCTGGGCATTGGATAAAAGACCATTCGTAATTTTTTTCTTTAGCACAAAGATTGTTGTCGATAACTATTTCAGTAGAATGCGTCCCACTGAATTTCACTGGTCCCCTTGCCGAGCCTTCTACACAGTGGCCTTTGCCTGTATTACTGGGATCATTGCACCATCCACATCCTGGATGTTCCAGACACTGACTGCAAGTCCTCAACCCAGAACAGTTTTGAGCTGTAAATACACAGGTGAAGAAAAATCAGTAAAAGTTGTGTCTGTGTAAAAGAATTTATAACTTTTAAGTATAAACTTTTAAATTTGAGAAATCAGACTGGTATAATTCAATTTATTACCATTATAATATCTAGCTACTATATGTGTCTATGGCTGTAGAACTATAGCTATATAAAACAATTTATTATACAAAGAAGCAAATAACAACTCTAATGAAGATCATCAGATTAAAATCTTGAATTGCACACTATAGGCAAATCTCAATTTTCAGTTGAATCAGAAATACTTTTACCAATACATCAATGGAGAGACTGTAGTAAGCCAGTCAAAACCTGACAAAGAAGAAACAGTGCAGCTATGGAACAAAGAAATACAATAAGAATGCAACTTAGACAAAGAATTGGTGAACATTATAAAGTATTCCTATAACGTCTCTCAACCACTCCCTAATTTCTTCTTCCTCTCTGTCTACACTATTCTCTTGCCCTACAACCTACAGTTGCGAGCAGTCGCATACACATTTCACTGCATTTCGTACCATGTATGACTCTGCATGTGATGAATAAAAGTTGATTTGATTTGATTTTGTTTTTACATAGTTTGTTCAATCTGTTCTCTCTCTGATGTCTTGAGACATTGCACAAACAATGTCATAATAGGGAGCAGACAGGCCATCTCTCTTAAAATTTTATTCAAGAACCTTTCTAAATTAAAATTATGACAGTTGACTTAGAATTGTTCCCATTAGTGACATTAAGAAAATAAAATGCACTCCAGAACAGAAGGAACAAATTATAGCATAACTAATATAGGAAAGAATGGTAACATCTTGCTATTAATTAAATACATTTGAAAGATAACTGATATACCAATATTTACTCTTGGCAAAAATAGAACTAAAGAGCTAAAAATATACTTTTGTAGTAGAGTAATCTATTTTTTCTTTTATAATATTTAAGCTATGTAAAGAATACAGGTTGTCCTACTTAGCAACCACAACTGCAATCAACAACTCCCTTGCAAAGTATACAGTCATAATGTGAAATATGTGACCAAGCTCAACTTACAATGCCAGTCATCATGCAAATCACCCAGTCATCATTAAGCATGACATCATATGACCATTATTTACTACTTCCTGCCAGCTTCCCCACTGAATTTGTTTGGCATCAAGAAAGCACAAGATGCTGCAACTGCCGTAAATGCAGGACAATTTGCAAAGCATCCAAATTGCAATCACTGGCTGTATTCAAAAGACGAATCATAAAGTTTTTGCTATCAGTTTGTTCAGATTGAACAGAAGCTCAGCTCAGAAGCTGGCAACTCAGTCTCCAGTAAATACTAGGCCATCAATTGCTTCCCACAGTTAAATCTTAATTAAAATGGTAAAAGAGATTGAAGAAATTGTTAAAATCTCATCAAATTCTGTGGGCATGAAGCAAAACTCTGCAAGATCTCATGAAAAATTGACCAACTTTTTGCATAATAGCTGCCAAACTCATGTGCAGTGCTCAAGGTGAGATCATAAAAATTTCAAAGATTTACAGCAATGGACATGTCTCTAATGTCTGCTGCTCTTTATTCTAGAACATTGTCCTTATTAAGTGGAAAAGGCTGGAATGTGGATTTATTTTTTTTTTATTTTTTTTTGGCTAGACAGAAATACAATTCTTTAAAATAATTCTTTCTGTATGTTATTGAATTGATAGGGCCTATTAAGTTTATTTAATATATATCTTTTATAGCCCTATCTGAAGTGACAACTAAATTAAATAGAGTTCTTCAACTGACTTTTCTTTAAACACAAAAAAAAGGGTAGCCTAGGTAGGATAGCCATCCAGAAAGAAATATTAAATGTCGAAATTTGCAAAAGCTAAATTCAAAAATTCTTTCTACTGAGGAAATAGAGTAGACCTAAAGTATCCAAGGTTAATTCATTAAATCAAACAGCAAAGAGGTACTTTTCAAAACATGCACAAACAATACTTATGTATATTCACATATAGTAGCATCAGCTGCTCAGAACTGATTAGACCATAGCAAATATACAAACTATTTAGTAATTCCAGAAGCTTCATATCATTTGCCAATTTCCATTATCAGTTTCAATTTTTCTACAATTGAAATGGCTAATAGAAAAAATAAAATATGGTTAAAAAAACCCTTTCCATATAAAATTTGTTTAACAATTTTCTGGACTTCTGACAATTTGTATAAATTCTATTAGGAATATTGGACTACAGCATCTGAGACATATTGGAAGAAAGCAAGAAGCTAATAATTTCTATGTTCAGCATAATAAAGGTTAACAACATTCTCCAGGAAAACAGCTGAATGTTGCTTAGCAACCAAAATGGAAGACAGATACATTTCAAAATGTGATCTGTTGAAGAATTCTTATTGTTTTTGTAGCCTAAATGAACCTGACATCTTTAAAGGGTTGATTCTAATCCCTTCTTGTTATTTTTTCTCAATCAACATTGAATAAAGATTCAAAATTTATGGATTATGTCACATTTCTTTAGAAGAATAAGGCTGCTAATAGATCAGAAAAAATAATGTATACTGAAGGTATAAAACTCCACAATTGCACCTGGCTTTGCTTGAAAATCAAAGATAAAATTAGAGAAACCAATGGATGAAGGAAGCTAATGAACAGTGACCCAAGTTAGGATATTGTTGCATTGAGTCCTACTTTTGAGCTCAATAAAACAAATGTGAAATATGATTGTGGCTCATGTATCTGAAATCAGAAAAGGAGTAGAAACTTTCTTCATTAAAATGTAAGTTTCTGAAGAAATATTCCTAATATACCTTAATGATTTGGGTATTTTTATAACATTACTGACAGTAAGTTGGGTGACCATATACATTTTATTAAATAAATAAACAAACAAATATTTGTCAGTCAGTAAGTAAGTTGCCAAGTACAGGTAGGTTTGTTTAGTGACCATTGAAAGTTGTCCTGAAAAAAAATGACTTATGACCATTTTTTAGCCTCCCTATGATCACTTGATCAAAATTCAGATTTTTGTCAACTGGCTCATATTTATGACAACTGCAATGTCCCAGGGTCATGTGACCATCTTTTGAAACTTTCTGACAAGCAAAATCAATGGGAAAGCCAGATTCATTTTTGCAAATCTGTTACTCACTTTAACAACTGCAGTGATCCACTTGACAAATGTGAAGAAAGGTCATAAATCACTTTATAAATGTGTCACTTAGCAATGAAAAAATTGGGCACAATGATGGTCATAAGTTGAAGACTACCTGCATGTATAACTTTATTTCAAAAACTTAAATAAATAAATTACTTAAGTAGCAACCCAAATTGCTATAAAACGCAAATTTCAAATTCAGATCTATATTCAGCGCCTTGTCTTTTTAGGGTGATTGTTTTATTCACCATTATCCTTGGGAATTTTGTACTGTGTCATAACATTACTCTTTTGTACTACTTTTACCAGCTCTCATAACTAAAATCTTATTGATTTTGAGACCTTCTAGAAACAAATTATTGAACTCTGCATGATTATCTAAACATATACAGATAAAAAAATAACAGGCATTAGGAACATTAGCTTTAGCTTCTTTTAAACTTCTGGTTGCTAGCTAACAGAAACTTCAACAGAAACACTTTCCACTGTGCTATTTCTTTTAGCATTTTTATTTCTATTAAGTACCATAACTATTTTCATTCACATCATCATAAATACTTACGAGAACAAGTGGTAGTTTGCCACTCTAAACACTGGCCATATGGAAAAGAGATGATGTAAGCATTTGAGTCAACACATCGTTTTGTGCTGCTACACCACATGCATTCCATGCCACTGCTAGTACAGTTGGAACATGTCGTCCTTAAAGAGCATGGCTTTTTGCAGGGCCGAGCATTTTGATTTGGACTAACTGGAGGAAAAAGAAAATAATAAAAACTGAAATTTCTGTATTTTTGCTAAATTATCATGTTTGGGTATGTATATGTATATCTTGTACCTTTTTGACGACTGCACTTTTTTTCCCTCTAGTACATTATGTGATCACTCCACAAAAATAAACTATGTGAGGTTCTGCCATTGATCGACTCAAATTACTGTGTTTCTTCATACAATCAGGATCAACTGGTTAGAACTTCTTACAAAACATGCTACTATAAACTTCCAAGATACCTATTATCCATCTCTCACTTTGTCTTAGTGTCCAGCTTTTACAGTCACCTACCATCACTGGGAAGGTCATTTTTTTAACCTTTCTTGTCCTGGTGTTTCTTATCCCTCATAATCTTATGTGAGTTTGTCAAATGCAATTGCAACAAGAAAACGTTTGTATTGATTAAATCAATTTCCTGAGATTTTTCTGATTTTCTTTAAAGTGTCTTCTATTTTCCTCTACCCACATTTCTTTATATGTTGACATTCTTAACTTATATAACTCGTCCTTCTTGATAGATGTTTCAAGTTCGCATTCATTTTTTATGCATCCTTCTTGTTGCCCAAGGCTTTCATCGTCCATCTTTCTCTGGCTATCTTAATACTTTTTCTTTTCCTAAAGGCCATTTTTCTAAAAGGAAAAGATTTTTTCCTTTCTATTTTTCTTTGTGTGTTTTTTCTTGTGACATACATTCATTCAACATTTGTGATTCTGTGATTCTCTACTTTTCTAAGACTAACCTATACAGTACACAACATTTATCTATACTCGCACTTCACACCTGGAAATTCCATTTGACTGGATTGTACCCTACAGCTTTTGTTTCATATAAATCTACATCTATACTACATTCAATATACTTACATAGGGCATTTAATTCAAATGTCTACTGATGTCCTTGTGTAGACTCAACAATTATTTTGCTTGTATCAGATGTGGACAACAGAGAATAATTTTCACAAATTCTATTACTCTGTTGTATGAGGTGCATGATCTGTGAATTTAGTCTAAGATTCCAGTTAAAACCTTTCAATGGAATAAGATATATTTTAAAGAAACGTGCCCTGGTGTGCTTTGCAATTAAACAAATGCAATTTTGCAGCTGTCTCCTAGAAATTAATCAATGCTCTAAAGACATGTAAAGTATGTCACAAGTATAATCATATAGTGGGTTTTCTTACCAACAGGTTTTTCACAGACAAGGCCATCTGCCTTAGCTGTACAAGGATTTGCTTTTAAACCTGCCACTTCAGCCCTTTCAAGATAGGCACAGAATCCAGAATCATTTGGTTCTCCAGGGAGCCACTGCAATGTTGTATTAGTGAAAGGAGACATATCGTCCCATCCCCAGTAGGAAATGTTAATCTTGCGTAGACCCACCCAAGGAGATATTTTCTGTGAAGGAGATTGCAAAAAGTCCATATAAATAATCAAATATTGATACTTTTACTACATATTACCTGTTACATATTACATGTTACATATTAGTCATGTTAATGATCCTTTGCACAACCATATGAAATTATGTGAAATATAATTTCATATTATTAAAATACATTATAATCACAGAAAATCATAATCATATAAAATATATTAGCTCCAATTATTTAGTGTTGGGTTTTAAGATTAATTCTGGACTATTTTTTTCTAATTTCAAACCAAGTACACATAGGATTATTTTCTACTTGAAAGTTTGTGCTACTGACTAATATAAACATTTAAATGAATAAATAAAAAACAAAATAGCCACAAATCCTGACAAACATAGGTAAATTTTACAGATACGTAAAAGTCATTCATTTGGGAAGAAAAACATTTTTTCTACATACACTTTAAAACAGGAGTAGAGACTTAATTTTCCCAAGGGGCGATATGAGAAGCTGAGACTGTTGTGGCGGGCCACTGTATTGACCACTGATACTGCCCCATCCCAATGCTGATGATGCCCTGACTCAACACTGCACCAGTGCCTTGGCTGCTCTTGCCACACCAATTCCCTGTATTTATCCCTGATGTCTCTCCTGAAATGACTTATAAAATTTATTAGTCATTTCAATCATCCAAACAACTCTAGGTGAGGTACAAGACTTCAACACAACAAAACAACTAAACAAAAACAAACACAAAAACAAACATATATGTGTCTGAGAGTCAGTAAATGTAGTAGTTAAGATAGTGGCTTAGATATTGGAAAATGGGAGTTCTAGTCATCATCTGTTGGACATGAAAGCCAGCTTATAACTTTGGACCAGTTCGTAAAAATGGAGGGCCATGAATCCATTCAGTTTTACAACGTTTAATTTTTAATCTATAGCCATTCAATCTTACAAAGATTAAATCTGAGCCAGTTCATTTTCAACCGTACTCTAAAAGCATGTAGATACGGAGCAGAACGTCAAAAGCATCATTTGGTTGGCCAGGAGTTAAGTTATATAAATAATATTTACATATTGATTACACCTGATCACATGCCATTAAAAGCTGTGGTGATGCAGTGGTTGGAGTTCAGTACTGCAGGCTACATTTGCAGTTCAAATCTCACCAGGCTCAAGATCGACTCAGCCTTCCATCCTTCCGAGGTGGGTAAAATAAGGACCCAAATTGTTGGGGGCAATGTTCTGACTCTGTAAACTGCTTAAAGAGGGCTGTAAAGCACTGCAAAGTGGTATACAAGCCTATGTGCTATTGCTATTATATGCCTTCCCCACCAAATATAAATGTTGGGTTAGTCCAGCCAGTAGTAAATACACTTGGAAATATATTGCCTAGAAAAATTATAACAGTAATAGGTTAGAAAATGTTATGGGAACTTGAGAGGATAGCTGGAAGGCTTTACTATACTGTATAAATCAGTATTTCCTCATGGCAACATCCAGATGTGTGACCCACAAAACCAAAAATTTCCACCCAATGTAGTGATTGCTAAGTTATGGGACTAGAAGCTCACATAACTGGAAGTTGCTATGGTTGGTAAACATATTAAATTATGGCTGTAACAAGAAGGTCATCTAAAATGAACTCAAATGCTCTAAATCATCATGACTGTAGTCTGAAGGTTCCAGCTGGCATATGAAAGAAATTCAAGGAAATCTCAACAAGTATCTCAGGGAAGCTGATAACATATTCAAAATGACATATAGAATAAACAGAATGGGAGCTATAGATAGGAATGAAATTACTTTTGGGTGGAGAGAAAACTAGAAATAAGATATTATTCACAATAATATTTCATTAAATTTTTTGGTAAGTAAATGATTATTACAAATGCATGCATTTGTCGCTATTGATTGAATAGCACATATGGATTACTTTGGAAAACCACAGTAGTTCAAGATGTAATTTAATTGTATACAGCCATGTTTAATATTATATTTCCTTTCATAAATTTAAAAAACAGCAATAAATAGAACAGCCCTTTTGCCAATCAATATCTAATGACAAGACACCAGAAACTAGATTCTTTGATTCTGAGTGGTTCTATATCATTTAAAAAGGAAATTACAACACACATGATTTGAGACAAAAGTCTTCCTAAATTTATTATTGCATTTATGTAGTAAATCTGGAGTAATTTATTATTTGAGGAAAAGAAAGTTCCCAATCAATTTATTCATCTTCTGATTTAAATCTTATTTTAATAGCAAGTATTGAATATCATGAATTTGTTAAGTGGGTATCTTAGGCAAGCCCAAATGCAAATATGTGCCCATTAACCATGTCTTTGGTTATGCATTATTAAATGCAATACAATTTCCTTATTTTAAGATTTTTTTTTGTCTCAAATAAATCTATACTCCGCATCATAGCAAAGTAATAACTCCTAATTCTGGCATATAAGTGTGCTGTTTATGAGTCGAGGTAATAATAACGTTTCAAAAGGGAGAGGACTTATTTGTGTAAAATATAAGTGGTTAGTTATTTGGGTCCGTTAATTGTGATAGGAATTAACCAATCAGGTTATTAGCTAAGTCTGACATCAGGGACTGAAAGAAACTAACTGGCCCAAAGTCACTCATCCAGCTTTTGTGGCCATGGCTGGTCTAGAACTCCCTAGAACTTTCTAGCCTGGTGCCTTAACCGCTGCACCAACCTGGCTCTCCTTAATTTATTTATTTATTGTTTATTTGTTAATTATTATTATATTTATATATTGTTTTTTTGCTTGTATAAAAAGTCAGTTTGCATAAGTACTACTACATAAGAGAATATTCTATGCTCCACTAGAAAGATTAATAACTTTACTTAGCATAAAGAAAATTATCTACTGGATATAAGACGTGCTATAGAATCTATGAATAACATTTATGTTTTATGAAATCATTTCTCTATTAATAAAGAAGAAAAATAAATCAGTAGCTACTGTATTAATTGAAGGAAGAACTGAATGAATTGTTAGTCACATTTCCCTATCCAATTGTAAGCAATGGTGGAATTCAAATTTTTTTATTACTGGTTCTGTGGGCGTGGCTTGGTGGGTGTGGCTGGGGGGTCATGTGATTGGGTCGGCAGCTTCTGTAAGAAGGGCAATAAAGATTAGGCTAGAAATAACACCAGAATGTTTTTTTCCTGCCTTCCTTACAGGATTAACCCTGTAAAG
>JAEANM010007793.1:0-17464 GCA_017656035.1 Myanophis thanlyinensis | reverse complement strand
ATTGGCTGTGAACCGCCCCGAGTCCTTCGGGAGAGGGGGCGGTATATAAATCGAATAAATAAATAAAATAAATAAATTTTGTTTTTGCTGCTGCAGTTTGTTTGTTTTTCCCCTCTTACTGAAAAAAAAGGAGGGATAAGAGCAGCAGATCCAGACTTTACCCTTTTTAGTGTAAATGTGATATCATTGCACTCTTATAAAAGAGGTGACCATGCTTTTTGGTCAGTCTCAGTCCTTGCTGGCTACCAGTTTTAGCACTTTCCCTTAATAGGTCAAACAAAATACAGAGAAGTTCAAGTAGATCACCACACACGTGTGTAAAAATGGCTCTGACAATTTGGAAGTCGAAGCCAAAGACCATTTGAAAAAGGTCTTGAAAAATGATTAATAGTTCATTGCTTCTCCAAATTAGATAATGTAGTCTTAATATTTTCATTTTTCCCTCTCTAAATTTGACATATTTTGTAACAGTCGTTAGATAACTTTATGGTAATGCCAGGAATTAACACAGTAAATTATTTCAAATTATTTCAGACTTTGCAGTAAGAATAGTAACATTGTTTTCTGGGTAGAGAAAGTGATAAAAGGTAATAGGAGATAACTTTATTCTAAATTAGTGATGGTAAACCTGTGACACATGTGTCAAAGGTGTCATGCCACAACATTTTGGGTGATGCATTAACATTCCCCAACATCCAATACAACTATTGTTATAAAGCACACCTCATTCTCACATGATTTTGGAAACTGTGGAAACTGCATGAGAATGGGGTGTTCTCTTGCATAGCTTGCAGAGAATCTGAACATTGTGTGATAATGAGGCATGGTTTTGTGTGGTATTTAGAGTCTGCAGAGGCCACAGAAAAGAAATCTCTGAAGCTGCTTGCAGAGCGAAGTCCTTGTGTGATCCATAACAGCCTCAGAATTTAGGGTCCTGTCAAGGGAAAGAGATCATCATCTGAAAGTATGTGATACACAGCAGATCTTGGGAAGCACTGGGCCATGGGGCAATCACACCAGGAAGAGCAGGTGTCAGCCATTTTGAGTGACAGTGGTGGCACTAGGGCTGAAGTCAAGGCCTGGGCTCCAGTTCACGTCCAGCTTCAGCACTGCCACTGAGTGCTACCATAGAGGGTACCCTAGATGCAGGGCAAACAGAGAGTCAGCATTCTGTTGTCTGTGGGGTGGCAGACATGAGTTAGGCATTTTCAAATTTTTTACATGTTGAGCCCAAAAGCTTCACCATCAATGTTTTAAATGCAATGAAGACTTTTCACAAAAAGTTATATCATGCTGTAACTTGCATATGTTAATGTAAATACAGTTGTTCTTATTTTAACTTTGTTTGGCAGTCAGAAGGGCATGCAAGTCAGAATTTTATATTCATGTTTTTCTTTCTACTGCTAACTAGCAATTGTCAGCTATGCCATAGCTGATATAGAAGCTTGATTCATTTATTTTTGAACATGTTAATTCATGCTCTTTGTTCCTATTATTCTTACATTCTGAAAGATCATTAAATCTCTCTGATGTCTTTCATATAAGCCTGACATCACTTCTAATTATGTGCTCATCTTAGGAGGAAAACTTTTTTAATTGTGGTCTATTTTTTCAAGCATTTTACTTCTTGTGGTTTACTCTGGCTTGTTTAGATCCTTTCCTTTTTACCGAAGGAAGGAATTATTATGAAGTTTTAAATTATAAAAATATGCTTGTATTACACACTTCAATCTGCCCTATATCTATTTCTTGAGGCACACAATCTTGATTATAATTCTATATTTTCAATGAAATTTAGGAATGAGAGAATATGACTATTTCTTAGCATGTCTCTACTTGTAGCTTCATTGACTGGATTCACTTCGCTTTGTTCTTTGTTTTGAAATTAGAAAATAACACGAAAACACTACTAACTATCTTTTTATATATGTAGTGTTATATGTACAGTGCAGTGGTGCAATTCAACTGGTTTTACTACCGGTTCGCTGCGCATGAGTTTCCAGCCACTGAAGTATTTCTGCAAGTTTTTAAGATCTTTGGGCAAGTTTGTCACCTCTATCTGTTTTTCTTGTCCTGCTATGGCCAAATCATCAGCATATCCAAAACTTCATTTCCTTGTTGCCAGCATATCTGATATGTATAAATTGAATAGTATAAGTGCCATTATAGAGCCTTGTGGGAGGCTGTTGTTTAATTGCAATAAATATAGTTTTACTAATTTATGAAAGATGTAATTCTTCTTATAAAAGTACTTTTATTAATGGAGGAATAGTTTTAGTGTTACAAATACAATACTATTAGTAGTGCCAAAAGAAAAAAAATATATAAAATTTCCAGCTAGAGTACTGCTGCCTTATATACCTTCTCATGGATTGTGCCTAAAACCATCCTTCATGTGATGAACTTCCACATTCCTAACCCCCCTGGGGATTTGCTCAGGAATTAAACTCTCTAATCTCAAAGCAAACATGAAACTGGTACAGTCTTTCTATGTTGTGCCTTTGGAGTAAACTGTTTCAGTTTATACAATTAAAATCCTCTCTCCTTTCTCTCTATCTCTTCTTCACTACAACACACATATTTTGTATAAATATGAAAACCTTATCCAATTTTTTTTTTCAAAAAAGCAAGGGCAATGACGAATATAGGAATGAGGTTCTCCCTGTGGATGATTCCTAGTGTAGACCATCAAAAAAATATGTTCAGATATTTTTGAAACAAGGTAATGTCAAACTACAAGGTTAGGATATAAGCCCGACTGCTTCCATAAATTGTGGATGAGTAAGAGAAAATAACTTATTCTCATCTGCAGAGATTCTTAGTCTTCCTGAGAAAAAATGGCAGGTATTCTGTTCACTCTTACATCTTGATTAAATAACTCCTTTTTTATTTATTTGTAAATTCTTATTCCCGATTCACAGTGTTATCCCATAATGTTTTCCCATGGCTTTATTTAAGTGTTTGAAAATATGAAGAACGAGGATACTTTTGACAAGGAGAATCTGATAAATGAAATTCGTAGCAGCATAAATCTCTGAGCAGTTCTGAGTAATTATGATTTATTAAAATTGGAGATCATCCCAAATAATACTCATTATATGTTTCTTTTTAATTTTCCTACATTTTTTTTCTGTAAATCTAGGCTTTTTCTTCCCTGAAAAGATAAACAGCACAAGTAATGAGAAAAGATGGGAAGATTAGACAGAAGACAATGATGTCTAGACCCTTCATAAAATACAGGCTATGAGGCAAGGTGATTGCACATTAAAACTTGTCTGAAAACCTTGTATCATTTCTGCACACAACAAGACTACTTTCCATCAATCACACATGGATTTTATTCTCTGCTCTTGCCTTGAGATTTTCAGACCTATTCAAGAATGATTAAATATAACAGAAACATCTTGCATTATTTTTCTGAATAAATTCTTAATTAAAGCTATTTAATCCTAATCAGATTTAGAAAAAAATATATTAATATTTTTTTTGTTTACAACTTTTCAGAAATTAGATTTGGTTTTTTTGGAAGGATACATTTAATGGAATAATAAAATGCAACAGTAAAGACAGTTTTAGTTACCATTGTGATGCCACACATTGAAATAATCACATCAGTTGATATGTTATGGGAATAGCCTTTAGGAATGGCCCATACCATATACAAACCTTTATTCAGAGTTTTAAAAATATGATGTAGAAACCAATAACAATACATTTTGATGAACTGCTATTACAGCTTGCCAAACTTTGTAAGGAATCCCATCGCATTTTGAAACTAAAACAAATTCTTACTTTTTGACTCTATTATCATCTCTGCTAAGAATGGATTAGACAGGATAAGGAAATTACATGAAGTAGGGAAGCCCTTCAGATTGTTGCTCCTGATGGCATATTTAAAGATGGAGCAAAATTGGGTTTTTTAAATTGATAGTTTTAGGGCTGAATTATATTATAAATTAAATGAATGTATCTACAGAGACAATCAGTGACCTCAGTAACTACCTTTTATTTCAATTTGATTTATGCATTATTTATTATTATGTGGTTATTTTTAGTCCTAATATATAAAGTTGTCTTGTTGTCTAAGTTGTCATACAAGGTCATCTGCATTGGCCATCTACTAATGCCCAATCTTATAGAAAGACTTTTATACTTTATGAAGACTATTAAATGGAACTTGAGAACTGTAATTATTCTTCTTATGCTTGGTTACATCTATTGTCATCTGTTTCCTATTAGTTCTTTTCTTTTTATCACTATTTTATGCTTAGTGCTTCCAAACACATAACCCATGTTTTCTTTTCTCGTTTGGTTACAGTTGACACTCATCTCTCCCCTATCATTTTTGTTGGTCATTTCTTCATTACTGTAAGTGGTAATAGTTATCAAAATATTCAGTAATTATTGCTGCATCAGTTGGTCAATTATATCACTGACAAATTGAATTGTGGAAGATAAGTAAATGAAAAGAGTAGTAAAGAAGATGAAAATAATAGTAATGAGGAAAAAAAAATTCAACTGAGTTAAAGACACTCTCCAGCAAAGCTTAACTCCATTTCATTTTAACCATGCAGGGTTTTTTTGGCAGCTCTTTTTGTGTTTTGACCTCTTAAACTGAACCTTGCCCTGAATTTCCCCGGTGGTTTACCTTTCATATATTACTTGACTGGAAGGGTAATATAGAATTATAAGCCTTAACTTCTGAGATTAGTCAAGATCTGCTCTCATACTATATTTCTAAAAATAGAATATTGATATCTAGAATATTTAAATAAAAATATTGTCTACTGTATCAATTATTTTATATCCTGTTCCCCCATAAAATCTTACTTTGGATAGATGAAGCTTCTATGATGATAAAAGTAGAAGAAAAAATAAGAGAATGGTCAGTAGCAAGTTGGATGGACTCAGTTACAATGGTAAAAGGATTGGGTCTCAAAAACCTGCTTAGGAGCATATTATTATTGCAAAAATCTATGTGGTTGTTAAGAGTCAACACTGACTCGATGGCACATAATAAATCAGTATCCATTATTTAATATTTTAGACTAGGCATGGACAATCTGAGTACCTATCTTACTCTTTTGTGCCTACAGAAAATGCATTGTCGAGATTACAATTGCAATGTGATTGGTTAGCATAGACCAAAATAAGGAAACAAATGTTTACTAGAACTCAGTACAGTTATATACCAATTTTAGCCTTCCTCTAAATCTGAAATAAAAATTATCATAACCCTTATTTGTTGTTACGAACCTCAGAGATCAACATTTTTAAAAGCAAAATTTTGGGCTACATATAGTTTGTACAATCTATTTTGGATCTTGAACAGAGAACCTAAATTGATAATTGTGAAGGGTAAATATGCATGTCTTGTAGTACATGAAACTTAATGGCTATCAGGTGCTAATTATTTTTGCAATTTCAGATTGGCATAAACCACTTTTAGGCTTATCAGACTCTATGAATGTCATTCCTGTTTAGTAAATTATATTCAATTTGCTGGACCATAGATTATGCAAACTGGCATGCAAGAAATCAGAAATATACTTTAAAATGTTTATTGCCATACAAAGAACAAAACTTAGAACTGTTTCAACCTGAAAATTTAGAATGTTTCATGTTGACTAAGATTTTTTAAATCCTGTTTGATCTTTCAAGACCATGCAATAATATGAATGACAATGAGTACTCTTTGAACCAGTCATTTAATTAGCCTTAATGATTTCTTAATATATATTTGTGTGTATATGTGTGTGTGCTTCAACTCATTGTTAATAGTAATGGTCTTGACTAGGCAAACAGACAATTACTAGCCTAATGTCACCAGCAGGTTTTATGTCTAAGGTGGAACTAGCCAGGCACGGAGCCTCTTCATCCTTCAGTCGGCTCCCAATCTCAATGGAGCTGACCCGCAGCCTCTGAATCCCCCCCTGCGGATGCCTAGGGGAGTGGGGGGCTTTGTCTGGGACAGCATGAGGCCTCCAGAGTTTGGGCAGTGTGTGAGGCTCCACGCGTGCGGCGGCTGCTCTCCTTGCTTCTCCTTTGCTGGCCACGCAGCGGATCCGATCGAGTGTTGGCTGCTGCCAAGGGAATCTGAGGAGAAATCCTCTCTATGGGAATTCCCCATGCTCCCTCCTGCTAGGCGGCCTGCAGTGCTGCACGTGCAATGGCTGCTGCAAGAGCACATTGCTGTATCCCCCTGGATCCTGGCTCCCTTTTTTTCCTCCCCATCTGTGTGCCGATTATGCATCAGTTACCATAGACTGGGGAAACTATAACCCCTGGATAATAAGGGGAGAGCTCTCCTGAAGATCACTTACTTTTCTTCTCTTGCACGTGGTCCGTTGTTTGAAGAGATGATCAATGCCACTCCAGTCCCCTACCATTGACTAAGTAGAACTGGTAGGAAGGGGGTGGCACTGGCCCTTATATATTTGCCACTCAGTCATAGATCTACTAAAGAATAGAGTAACACATACGTAAAATGGAGCATCTCTCCAACCCAGAAGGAGAATTTTCTAATCTAATTATATACCAAAACAATGCTGTTTTCTGTAGACAGTGTCATTTAAAACAGTTCCTATTGTCAGGGCAAAGACTAAAGACCATACATTAAGTTCCAGTTAAGAAGATATATTGCTCAATCCTACACACAGGAATCTAGTCAACTAACAGCACTAAATTGGCTAGATAAGAGTCAACAGCATTCAAAGGGGGAAGAAGTGGACTTGGAACATTTATGGACACATTCTAGGCCAAATCCTCTCTTGACTCTGCACCAAGATTCTGCCTCTTCTTTCTCTATTGCAGCGCCCCCCCCCCCAACCTTTTGGGTATCAGGGACTGGTTCCATGGAGAGACATTTTTCTGCTGATTGGAATGAGCATGGTTTCACATGCTGCCTACATCCACAGTTAGGGCTTCACTTTTTTGCATGGTCCAATTTCTGGCATGCTATGGACTGGTGCTGGTCCATGAATGAGGGTTGGGGACTCTTTATTAAAGGCTATGCTAATTCTGCTAATGTTAATTATTTAAAAACTTTTTAATTATGTTTCTTATTCTTAATTTGGATTTTATTTTAAAGAATGAATTATCCCATCAAATGAGTTCATTGCCAATGCTGGTATTCACTTCAACATCTTCAAGCTCAGCATTGTGTCCCTATCCATGATATTAAAATATGCAGACATTAATTTAATATTTCTCCATGAAAAATGCACACACACACACTCACACACAAAATAGTCCCCTTTCAGAAAATATTACTAAGCTCTATAGTGACTTCTTCTAACACTAGACTTTTCTTTGAGAGACCATCATCTTTCCACTGGATAATAACTGGGTGTTCATAGTATGGAATTAGTTAAATTAAATAGTTTGCTGTGAAGCAAGCTTTTTTTTCCCTGGTGTTCTAGCTTAGTTTTCAATACCTCTACTTTTTTTAATTCATCCAGAAAATGCAGAAGATAGAATAGCATGCCTGAGCATTAGTAAATTATATTCTAATAGTTCTGCAACAAATCCCAAATTTACCTATTTGTTTGTGAGTTTTAGAGTGATTGAATCTGGCAAGCTGTTGAAAGTATGTAGAATAATATAGCCTTGATTTTATAAAGCATTCTTGTCAGAAATGGTACAATTAATCAACAACAAGATTTTAAAGTTTGATTGATTGAGTAGTGGTAATTTTAAACAAAAAAGGACTTATTTTCAAGATGCTTTTAATTATAAATCAAACCCTGATATTTTTGTTGAAAGTACATTTGCAATTGAACGTCACTACTGCTTTCACCTGGATATTTTGATTTAAGTGGGGCACATTTTAAGGTTACAATTTTTTATAGATAGATGATAGATAGATAGACAGATGTGCGATATCTATATGAGGGGAAATCCTACTTCATCTAGAGCTCTAGAAATATCTTGATTCTCTGTAAAGATCCAGTTTATCTTGACAACTCTTTGGAAAAGTTAGCTCCATTCTCCCTCTAGCAAGGGGAAAATGTAATACCTTTGCTTTTTAGTAAAATGAGATGAAATTTTCAAGCTAAGTAATACATAAATATAGGATATTGGATACCAGATTTAGTTTCAATCAACACAGCAATTATTTTTGATACTTCCTTAAAAATGATTTTGAAAATACAAATGATAGTATTAAATAAAGGGATGGAATTTCTGGTGATTACTTAGTGATTAGTAAAAACATTCTCATCAAGTCAGATAAATGAGATAGTTCATGTAAAAAAAAGAAGAAGAAATTATAATAAACATCCTGAAAATAACTATTAACACTAGGTCAATTAAGTACTATTCGTCACAAAACTCACTCATTCCACTACCGATGAAATTAAGTGGTAAATGAGTTAGAAATTACATGCAGGACAGTAAGTATTTACCTTGATCTCCATCATTTTCTACCCCATTCCTTATGGTGATCAGGGCAGCAATAGTGACATGATCACTATTATAGGAAAAGTTATTTAGTATCATGACTTTACTCATATAAATGTAGAAATCAAAGCTCACTAATATTTTTAATTCCTTATTATATGAAGATATAGAATAATTAGTCAAAACAACCAGACATAATTTTTCCTGTATAAAAATGACATGAACTACTTTTTTCCTTTGAAAATTCACTTGAAACTATTGAGTTTTAATAGAGACTCCTTGAAATGTATGACACAATCTATTCTATTCCCTACAAAGGCAACTTAAATTTGGCAAATATATATCAAAATTAAGTTGTTTTATTCTTCAACATTGCCATTCATTTTAGAAATTTACAAGCTACCAATATTTAAAAACCAATCATTTAAGAAATAAAAGCACATGTCTTAGTTTAAAAAGCCAAAAATGGACGAATGCTGGTATTCTGACTAGCCAAGTCCTTGATGTCTTTCTACTCAGGCTTGCATACAGCCACAGGTATCGTGCATGTTCAGGCTTTCCAAGGAAAGATGTTTGTAATAGTTTTTCATTTTCCATAGGAAAGGAGGACCAAGAACAGTAGATCACTTAGTAATCCTGTAATTTTCAACTATGTAATTTGTTTCACTGGTTAATGAATGATCAGTTTAAAGGTTATTTCTAGCTGAATTTATTTTTTTATCATTTCTACAGAAAATGAGTGAGCTAAGAAGTGGATTGCTTTGATGATGATATTATAGTACTGCTGTTCATATAACACTGATACTTTGAGTCACATGTTGTGAAGGAAAATCTTTTGGAACAATCAATGTTCAAACAATCTTATTTAAGTTATGAAGAAACCTGAATCTGTCATTATTTAGTCTAACAAATTTTTAACTGCCGTACAACTAGGTTTCATTTAGTTAATGTAGCTCATACCAGCACTGTCAAAATCATAAATTCTATTATTTATTATTATTACATTATCATTCTTCAAACAGTTAGGTTTAATGGGCCATATGCTATTTAATTCTGGTGTTTAATCTCCAGTCTTTTGCTAAATATACAAAGAACATGAATCCAGATATGTCAGACCAGGCTTTACAACTATATAATGCTTTCTCAATAGTCTCAATTCCATTTTTCTATCAATTTTTCTTTTGTCATTATGTAGAAAAACTTTATTGAAAATATCAATGAAATCATTAGAACTGAACATGCTGTCTTATTTTTTTAGTTCCTTTTATCTGAGCTAGCCATCGTTTTCAAGAAAATAGATGGAGTTCTTCTTATTCAAGACCTCATGAAACTGGAAAGCCTATACTTTCAAACAGGTTTCAAAAAGGCATTACCCTCACTTAAAAGAAAGCAGTTAGAAATGCATTTTTCTCTTCTTTTTTACTTTTTGCTATTGTAGAATTCGATTGTAAGCTTTAATATGTACCTATAGAGGAAAACTTATAGGACTTCCACATCAGTTTACTTTCTTTTTATATCTTTCATATGATAACACTACTATAATCTCAGTACCAAATCTAAAATGTAATGTCAAGAATCTAGTACCTAAGGCTTTCAAACCAAGGGATTGAATTAGGCTTTGGGAAGTAACAAGCATAGTTTATCCATATTTGAAAATTATAATCAAAAACAGTATATATTGGAGAGAAATTTTAGAGAATCAAATATATATACAACTTCCATCCTCTAACAACTCTCGGTAGTTTCGAATCAAAACTTAAAATAACATTAAAAACTATATTAAAACTATTAAACCATTAAATCATATTAAAACAAAAAACCTGATGGCATTATTACAGTGCTTCTGGGGAAAGGTCTTCAATACTTTACAGAAGGCCAAATTTCTGTTTTCTAAATCAATTGAAATTTTGGAACGTTCTTCAAAGGGAGTAATAAGAACAGGAAGTTACCAAGGCATTGGTGATCTAGTCCTTATTGCTAAAATAGTAACTTAGATATTCAGATCATATCATGCTTTTGTAGTTTAAAAAGTTGCTAATAGTTGAATCTTTTATATATGAAATATAAATAAATATAAATAATTGTCCTTGACTCTATTTTTATTGTTAAAAAAATTGAAATAATTCTCTTTTTTAAAAAAAGAATGGACAGCTTTATACTACACTGCAACTTTCAAATCTTTTTGCTTTGGACTAAGAGTGATCCTCCAAATTTCTCTAACACATTCTTGAAAAGCCATCATCAATATATCTTTTCAGAATTTGGCTGATCATAGGGATCATCAAAAAACTAGAATACTATAATAAAATTTATTCTGATGAATACTGTAACTGATACTGTTTTCGCAAAGAAAGGATAATTGGTGATGATAATAGGAGCTAATAAAAAGACAAATATAGGAATTTGACTTTTAAAAAATGTTCTATAAATTGAGGACATCACAAACAATAAGAATGCATTTATGCAATATGCAATAAATGCAATATGCAATATGCATTTACCCCACAAAGTATACTGTGAATATTAATCAACAACAGCATGAAATTGGACATCATTCTAGTTTATAATCATTTCTATAGCCTCCAAGAATAACAAAATGTTACATTATCTCAGATTCTGATGTCATGCAATGAATATGACTGGATGCAGAGTGCAAAAAACTGCATTGCCACATTGGGTTAAATGAAAGTAACTCATTAGTACCTCTGAGATGCTTCTGGAATTGTACAGGCCAGATCAGATAGTCTTAATTATGCATTGGTTGAAATTTGTACAATCAATAATATTTGATTGTTCAGATAACTGGTAACTTAATTGTGGAAGTTAGATGAGTCAACGTTTACGTACTAGTAGTTTAGTTTTTCTAAATTGTTCACTGACTGTAATTACTGCAGCAATTAACAAATACGAAAAGAAAGAATATTGCACTAAATACTATTGCATTAAATTAAGTATATTTAATGTAATAATAGTTCCTAACTTTTCCCCTCCCTTAGAGACTCTGCAGCTTGGAGTGTCCTATCTTAACAGAGCATTGAAAAAAACAGAAGTTGGCTGCTAACAAAGATTTTATAATCTACAGGTAAACCAGTTTAACTCATTATAATTACAGTTTAATTGTAATCATCCTTATAAGATAAGATGATAATTCATTTTTTTTCTATATTTCTTAACTGCTTTTTCTGCCCACATCAGAATGGCCTGCAAAAGTATGGTCAAAGCCATCAATAAAATAAAAAGTAAAGATAAAGTAATGATACAATTACTATGTAACATATTTTGCAAGATTATGAAACTATATTAAAGTAGGGAGAATAAAAACCAAGAGCCATTCTTTCAGCCTTGAAAGAATGATGAAAAAAAATTATGCAGGGAAAAAAAAGAATTAAAACAACTAATAAACAACTTTCTTTAAAATATCTAGGCAAACTGGAAAGCCTTAATCTAGTACTGAAAGAATTGTAATGTCCAAACATCCTATTACAAGAACTGTATCATCCTCCTCCTTATTTATATTAATTCATATGTTTTTCAGATAATCAAAATTTTAACTTGTTTCTGAAATTGTCTATCTCATCCAGTTCACTTTTACAATGCCTTAGAATTTAGAACACATTCACAAGGTCAAGGTGACTGTATAGCATCATTCGATCACAATTAGAATTCTTGGTTTAATTTGCCAACAAAAAAGTGACACATTTTTGTTATGTCTATAATGCCTAAATCTCATTCTCAAAGATCTCAGCTGTGGGTATCAGGGTTTAAAAATGAAAAATATATACTACTAAGACATATCACATGACATATCTCTTCTTTCAAATTGTATTCTGAAAATGCAGATATAGTATATTATTATTATAATAAAATTAAAGGTTAAAGCTATAAAAATGATTTCTACAATACAATTGTATCCATTTCCTTTTAGAAGGACCACCAAATTTAAAGACACTTGATACCAGGTTCAAAGGACTGACATCTGGACATACCTAAAAGTTTGAGTGTAATATAATATTTTGGTTGATCACATAGCCAGCCAGATGTTTAGACTGGAATTAGGCATTTTTATCCACCCTGGGATAACAAGTCTTGTTGGATGGTATTAAAACAGGATGTACGTTTTCCAAGTAAAGCTGCCTTTTGCAATTGACTGATAGTGATTTTGTCAATACTGATAGTGTTCAGATAGCGCTCATTTTTTTGGGGAATAAAGTTAAATCTAACATGCTTATTTCTACTGTTACTATATTTTTTTTTGCTTCAGTTTTTCTCTTTCTGTTTGCAGGTCTTTGGTTTTGTGATTTTCATGATTCATTAGCTCCCCCCCACCCCGATCTTCCTATCCAGGCCTTTTAGTTCTGCTTGAGACTAGTCCACTGTTTCAACTGTGTATATAATGGCTGGAAATGATCAGATGTTAACTGCCTTGATAGTATTTACTACTATTAATATACACCTGACAATGAGAAATCATAGTTGCCAGTTCTTTAGCTAGTGTCGGCATGCATATGCATTGAAGCCATCCCAAGAATCTAAGTTGTAATGTATTGGTGTAGTCTATGTGTGGATTCAAGCAGTGTGAATGAGCTTTTGTAATGGATCGATGGAAATACAAATATTTTTTTAAGCACTGTCCAAGTTTTTGGGGCATGGCATCCAGTGTGCTGATAACCATTGGACCACCAAAGCCATATATCATAATGTTTGAAGTTTGATTTTTAGATTTGTATACTTTGTGATATTCTTTAAATTCTATTCTGCTGTCCCCAGTATTACTACAGCACTTACCCACACATTCATCCTTTGAATTACAACTTAATCTGGTTTGTTATGAGTTATGATGTTATCATTTATATTTGGAAACTTCACAATATGTTTACCTGCTCATTTTCAATTAGATCTATGTTTCGACCACTATTTCATTACTGGCACATGATAATTTTTACAGATGCTCTAGTGAATCCATGCATCAAATCTGACTTTCCCAACTAAAAAAGAGATCATTAAGGAGATTTCATTCAATTGATTTTGATTGACCAGAATAGCCTATAGATCAAGTCAGAACAATGGTTTTAAAATGTCACCATTGCTTTTGGGACATAAAATATATAGTGAATAAATGAATCCTACAATAAAAGATAAAAATGAGTTTTCACATCACAGTGACAGAATAATGAATAGTTGTGTAAGGAAGATTTTGTTGTTGTTGCTGCATTTTAGATGTATTATGCACATAGAGGAAATTAAATAAATTAAAATTATTTTTTAACATACAAAGAAACACTACATGCTTTATCATAACAAAGAAAAAAAAAACATTCACCCTCATTTCTTTGAGCAGAGAATCTTTCTAGACAGAAGTGACTCTCATGGCATTCCATAGACTTTACAGAACTGGATGTCTGTAGGCTTCTGAAATGAAATGTACTCAAAGTAGCACTTGCCACTGTGGCCAATAGTGAGGATTCTAGTATTTGTAAGTCCATGAATCATGGTGGCACAGAGGTTAGAATGCAATATTGCAAACCAGTGCCAGGAGTTCGATCCTGACAGACTCAAGGTTGACTCAGCCTTCTATCCTTCCCAGGTTGGTAAAATGAGGACCCAGATTGTTGGGGACAATATGTGGACATTTGTAAACTGCTCAGATATTGTTGTAAAGTGCTATGGAGTGGTAAATAAGTCTAACTGCTACCGCTGTTATATCTGAAAGGTCATATACCTTGAATAAAGAGGATGAACGTTATAAGTCACTATTTGATCCCTGATTTGATACTAATTGCTTTGGTTTTATTTTTATTTTTACCTATTTTTAAATTATTAGATGGGAGGAAAAATTAATATATTACTTTTATTCACTTGATTGCCCTGAATAACAAAACTTCAAATTTCACTTTCAAATTGTTGGACTTCTGATTTGGAATTTAGACAGCTTTGTGGTACAATGACTCTCTTACTAGATTTTTTTTTTAAAAAGATGATTCCCCCCCTAACAATAAGTGGCTTAGTTGTGTTTTTTAATGGTTACTACATTATGATGAAAATGGTTATCATAGTTTTTACAGACTGAAAATTCTTTCTCTTTTTTTATTTTCAGTTTTTTTTTTAAAGAAATCAGATTTAACAAAAGTACTGAAGCAAGAAAAGAAATGGCATAGACTTCGCATTTTGGTCAGGTACTGAATAGCTGGTAGCCAGCTTGAAAAACATGCTGTGTTTTTATTGTTCTTCCTGTGTCTTTTGTGATTAGAGTCTTAGAAAAAATCTCCAACACAAGAAGCTCTAATTGCAGCTACTTGGTGACCACCTGAGAAAATTACCTGTACTATTAAGCTGAATGGATGGAAAACACTTGTCCCTTCTCGAGTCTCCAAAAAGCCGTGCATCAAGCAGAGTGTAGGGACCAAGGTGAATAGGGAAATTATGAATGGGGTTGCACAGTGTATTTAGATATCTCTACTTGTCGAGATTTCTCTTGGGGGAAAAAAAATCAGATAGGGAAAAGGTCTATTTTAAACAGAGCAAAGTATAGATTATTTTTTCTCCAGCAGAATAGCACTATTTAAATAACAAACTTCAAGTTTAAATATTTATCAAAATACCTTTTACATTTCTATTGCACCACTCGTTGGGTTTGTAGAACATACTCAAAGGCAAGATAGAATGGGAAGAGGCAGGCTATAAACAAACAATCAGATCCCCAAACCCCAGGTTGTTTATTTTAGTTCATAAAATGTTTCATAGTTGTTCAAGTTGTTTGCTTGCAGCTGTTCTATTTCCTTCTCCCTGATAACCTCAAATCTTTTTTGTGTTTGAAGTGGTGAGACTGCAATTTTTGTTTGTCTATATATGACTAGCAGTTGTCTCTGTTTTGCTACTGGAACAATGCAATTAGCAGCATGGTTCAAGTAACAGATGAAGGGTATTCCTCATGAGTGAATCTATCAGTCTATAGTCTGGTACTTAGATCTGGATCTACCATTATGTAGAATAAGGCAAACACTTTAGGTAGCACATGTTCGGTATAGCAGTTGAAATTCCACAATATCATGTAGTCCTCAAATTACATTTAAACAACTGTTCACAATTACAATAGCCTTAGAATAGGTTTTTATGGTCTATATAGCATTTTAGGTCATTGTAAAATTGCACCATCTTTCCTGTGACATGACTGGGACCTATGATCAGTTGCCAAGTGCCCTGCAACCATGTGACACCATTTTCAATCTTCTCTCCTAGCTTCCCTGAAAGTAAATGGGCAAGCAGGCAGAGAAAGTTGCAAATGGAGAAGCAATAGGATTTGAGGTCTATTCTCCCAGTGTGCTAAAGAATTTTCCCTCCCTTCCATGCAGGGAATTTTTTGGTAAATTGCTTTCTCAAATGTAAAACATTTCAGTAAAAAAACTTTAAATGGGCATTTTATTAATACATCAATACATCTGTGCATAAGATATAGGCCTTTCTTTACATACCGGTATTTATGCATGGATTTTGTTATGTGATATCCCTGTTGTTTCTAAAGGGGAAACTACTTTTATACAATGGCATTATTACTCCTGTTAAGTATTCAAAGAAAGAGTGAAGTGAAAGTTTCTTTCAGGTCCTCTGTTTAGGCAGGAGAAATACTCAAATATTGGCTATATTGCAAGTTGGCTATAAAAAGGCTAGCCTGCCAGCCCTGTTTTGCTGGGTTTCAGAGAGAGCTGTCATTGTTTGAATAAAGAGTTGAAGTCACTCCGTGAGTCTCTGTGGTCTTCTTGAGCTCAGAACAGAACAACTCCCTACTTAGTATTGCTTGTAGAATCTTGAAACATACTGAAAATATTCCAACATTAGTATTAATTTTTCTTATAATATAATAATATACTTTAATGCAATTTGATTGTTACATTATTTTGTGAAAAATCTTGCCTTAAAGTGAAATTATTGATTGGAACAACCTTTTAAAATTTATTCATATTTATTTTCCAAAGCATAGAGCAGGATAACATTTCATTTCCCATTGCACTAATATTTTGAATTCCTAGCAAATGGAAACACAGTTGTGAAACAAGTGATATTGGTCTACTGAAGTGAGAACTCTTGGGACATATTAGCTAATTATTTATTCTGCTGGTATTTTAAAAATTCAGGGAGGCCAATATAGATCTATTTATATATCTATAGAGCTCATTTGCTCTCTTCAGTTGGTCATACCCTTATGGGATTTGAACCTGGGTCGCCTGCATCGTAGGCAGATGTTTTAACCTCTAGACCACAAGCTCATCTCCCCTTCAGCAGTTCACACCAAGCAAGGTTTTTATGTGTTTCTTTTTTTGTGGAGGTACTTGGTTACCCAAATATGGGAGGGAACAATCTAATTCCCTTTTTATCTATCTATCTATCTATCTATCTAATTATTCAGATTTCAAGAATGTTCTAGAGAGCACTAACTTTAACCTGATCTTATAAAATTCAGGAGTAATCTGGAAGTGCACTCCAAGTCTGCTTGTACCTTCACAATGTAAGAATCAGTACAATCAATGATAATATAATTAAGCTTAAATTCTGCAGGGCAAAGTCACATTTCATATGTGGCAAATCTTAGGAGCTTTCATAAACCTCTGTATATTGTTTTCCTGGATCCTTTGCATAACTGAATGTACCTTTTCCTGGATATCCTCCTGACATCTGAGCAACTTTAAAATGGATAGAAGATAAACATGTAACTACATGTCCTATCTTCTGTAACTTTCCTGCCTTCTATTAACAGATTTAAAGGTCTCATGTTTATTTAAATGCAAGTGCAGCTGTTAACTCAATCTATAATCCTAACAGTAGGTACTCAGATTTCGTGCAGAGCTGAACATCCCTTTTTAAAACATTTCTGAAGGACCTATTGCCAAAAGGTTAAAACACAAGTTTCTCCATTGTGAAGGGAAGCATAGACTCCAAATTGACTGGGATTTGTCAGCAGTGATCATGTGATGAGTCGATGAAAATATAAAAAGTATCGCCTTTCCTGGATTACTCCAGTGTTTTCATCGACTCAGCTCGCTGATCACTGTTCTTTTGCCAGAGTCACCAG
>JAEANM010007792.1:0-17465 GCA_017656035.1 Myanophis thanlyinensis | reverse complement strand
CCCTCCCTCCCATCTAGAGAAGCCCAGTCGGAGTCCAGCCCTGTCTGAATCTGAGCGATTTTGTCTTGCAGAAAACAGGAGTAATCCTGTTTAATAATAACCTTTAACACCATCTAACATCACTTGCCTATCCTTAGGAAGAACTCAATAGTTCATAGTGTGCAGTGAAATATTCAATTTCGCTGCACACATGTTGTGCATTGACAAGAAAGGATTGAATTGAATTGAATTGAATTGAATAGGTGGATAAAAATGACAAATCCAGTCTAAAAATCAGACTGACTGCAACAAACCATAAATAATAAGCATTTCCTTATAGTTATCAAACAATGGAATATGTTACCCTATAAAATAGTGAGCAATTTTTATTCACTGGAGGTCTTTAGGCTAGAGGCCAGGAAACTGTGAGTAAGTCCCGCTTTAGTCATGAAAGCCAGGTGGGTGATATCAAACTAAAGGGCTTAATAAGCATATTGATCTTGAACCAAACGTGAACCAAGTAATCAGAATATCACATTTGTTTCCTCCGGTAAATTCTGTGGTTTTCATTAATTACTTTAAAACAGCAATTCAAACCCTACCAGTCCTATTTATGCCCATATATACATGCAGACACACATGTATGTGAATTGTGTATCTATGTGGGTATATATACACACACACAAACTTTCTCACAAAGCTTGATATTCAGAAAGGACATCATTTAGACATAAATTTGAATAATTTCCCATTAGGTTTCCAAAAACACCTACTTAAGAATTGTGTTATGCTTAATCTCTTACACTGAGCTCTCTTGCACTTATCACCTCCCACTGATTGATAAAAAAAATCCTTTTCACAATGAGGCCTTCAAAGAAACTGATTCTATTTCACATGTGCTATATTATCACTTCAGAGCAAAGTGTAAAAAAAATAAAAGGGTGTGTTAGTATTTCCAATACAGGATGGCAAACCCAACTGTTCTGACTCATAATTCCCCCTCCAGCCAAACCCATTGTGATACACAGCATAAGCTGAAAAATCAAGGTAGTGGCAGTATGGTTCTTGTAGACACGACTGAAATCTTAAATGCCTTTTTAGCATCTTCTGCCCTGTCTGACTTGGCAATTCTTTAGAATTTGTTTTTTTTAATTCTGTAATGGCAGAATTTGTGAACAAGACAGCCTTTCTCCAATAGCAGATATTTTGTATTCTCAATAAACTCTTAAATGTGCTCAGTACCCTGAGAAGTTTGCTCACTCTTGCAGTGAACATTGTATTCATTCTCATTGTTGCTTTGTCTATCTAGAAATCTCTCACAAAAATTATGCCCTCTGTTTCTTTGTTATACTTGCATATTTTCCCTTCAAGTCTTTATTCTCTGATATCTCCTCACCCTCATATTCTGAGGAAAGATTTTGCAAAAGGATATGCCCCGCAGAACTGTCATTTAGTGAGAAGCTTGTGAAATGTATCCAGAATTCCAAATCAGTTCCAAATGGTTACAAGATTCCCACTTAAACGGTTTGAGGGGTGGAAACTAGGTGTAGTGGTGTTTAGGTAACATTAGCACTGGGAGACCAGTATAGGATCTCACTCTACAGATTTTGCAAACTAGTAGTAAGCGAGATAAAGAAAACTAGACCATTATTTCAATATACATTCATACCTGTATTCCGCACTCACTGAGACTCAGTTGCAAGTCTGAATAATGCCTAAAGTAATTTCAATTCTTTTTTGTTTAGATATGGATTTGTATATGTTAAAGAGAGTCTGCTTAATTGAATTCCATTCCAATCCCATGTCAGACACCTGTAGTTATCACTCTTGAGCCTAGCAGTCTCTCTTGCTCTTCATTGGCCCCAATAGGTGAAAGTTATTAAATGCTAGGTAATTTAGGAGAAGCTGGGCATAGAAAATTTGTAACTTCGGTTTGTTGTAACAGTTTCAACAAAAAGGACGTATGTGAAGAGATTTAAACATTTGGAAGCACTATAAAAGTGTTTTCTTTTGCTTTGTGTTATTACAGTATTAGGAGCTAGGCATCTTGTTTAAGAATCTTTCATTTCATTGAAAAAATACTTTCTATTATAGATTTTATTTTATTATTTTATTTTAGCTTCCCCGGGCATAGTTTTGATTCTGAAGTAGAGCATATGTAAATAATTCATACAGCAATATTCCTTTTGTCTTCTGTACAGAAGGATGACATTTTTCCCAATATAATAAAAAACTGAAATGCCTCTTGATATAAGAGTCCAACCATTCAAAAATAGAGAACTAAGCAGGAAAGAGCAAAGCCCACATATGAAGCTGATATCAATTAAATCTCATCCAACTGAAAAATAAATCAAAAGCACTGCCAAATTAATGTTTTCTTTTTAAAAAAAAATCTCAAAAATTTATCATTATAGATTTGTGTGAATGGATCTGGATTTTTTAAAATGTTCCTTATATTACCATTGTTCCTAATAATGACTATGTGAAGTTTTGCACACTCGGCAAGCTTCCAAAAGTTTACAAGCATCACTACAGAGGAATACATTTTTAAAAATGTCCCTTTAGTTCTTTGAATCATATTTTTCTACAAGCAAGGGAGCCACTAAAGCATCTTGCATGACTGAAATAATGTGTTTTCTCTGAAGTATGCTGAGGTGTTTGTTTTCACATCCTTTATTTAACCCAGGCCTTCCTAAATGACAATTCATTTCAAATGACAAAGTCTTAGTTTGAACATTGACTCAACAGCAAAGTAGACATGTTCCACCATTGTAACCAGCTTGGCAATCATGTAACTTTCACATAATTTTGTGCTCATACAAATAACAATGTTGTCAAACCCCAACTGTTCAACTCACGACTCACGCGACTTAGTCAAAATGAAAGGTGTCTGGCGTCTTCCCATTCTGCTTCTTTCTCACCCTGCCCACCAATCAAAACCCATTAGCCAGAAACACAGGAAATAAAAATGTTGGGTGTGATATCAATCACACAGAAACTGCCCAGCCTAATCCAGAAATTAAAAGCAATTCATCTGAAAAGGCCCAACATTCATTCACTTTCTGAATAGTGATAGCATTTGCTGGCTGGGGAATTCTGGGAGTTGAAGTCCACCCATCTTAAAGTTGTCAACGTTGAGATACACTGGTCTAGAGGAAACATTCTTCCAGAAATTAAAGAAACATCCCTCCAGAAATTAAAAGAAACTCATTTGAAAAGGTCTAACATTAATTCGCTTTCTGAACTGTGATAGCTCCAAATTTAAGCAATTGGCTCCGTCTAGAGGAAACTAGAGGAAACATTCTTCCAGAAATTAAGGAAACATCCCTCCAGAAATTAAAAGAAGCTCATCTGAAAAAGTCTAACATTAATTCATTTTCTGAACTGTGATAGCTCCAAATTTAAGCAATTGGCTCCGTCTAGAGGAAACTAGAGGAATCATTCTTCCAGAAATTAAGGAAACATCCCTCCAGAAATTAAAAGCTCATTTGAAAAGGTCTAACTTTAATTCCTTTCTGAACAGTGATAGCTCCAAATTTAAACAATTGGCTCTGTCTAGAGCAGGGGTGGGCAATTACAGCTTCTTCATGACTCGTGGACTTCAACTCCCAAGTCATGCTGGCTCAGAAGGAGCGTAATTGCCCACCCCTGGTCTAGAGCAAACATTCAGCCAAAATGAAGAGCTGCTTCCTACAGAGAATTGCATTGCCAATATTTTGTTGTTATCACAGGGAAAAGTTGTGGTCCAACTGAATATGCCAATCAAACGTTAGTATTTTGTTACATCTGTCTCCACCACAATCTAGGAAATCAAGACACTGATGATGGAGCTAGGCAGGTAGGAACCCTTCCCCTTCTATTTGTGTGATCTATGACATTTGTTGATAATAAAAGTTGTAAGGTAACACAGCTGGAGGTTTAAGATGGTGGCATTTCTATTTAAGACTAGGGAAAAGACTAAGATGTAGTTATGGAAGAGTATGTTAAAAATGACAGCTTTTAGCATCTCCAGTCAACATGGCCGGTGCTGTGGAATGTTTGGGGTTATAATTCAGCAACATTTTTTAAAATGTCATTTTGCTCATCCATAGACAAGGTTCTGATTGGGTGTATTCAGCCATTGTTCAAGCTTTACATATGTAGATCTGTGTATTACTCAGCAGACTGAGGAATTTTATTTTTTTCCACCACCAAAGCCAATAATGTGTCTGTGACTACTGAAATACAGGCCACAAAAGTGTTTTGCTATTCCACCCAATGAGAGCCAGGCTCTTATCAGAAAGATTCACAAAAGATGACAGGATTTTCTTCTAAACAGGCATGGCCAGAACTAGAGATATACAGTAGGTGCTGTACTGGAAACTTTTGTACGTGCAAAAACGTGCACATATGTTGATTACAATAAAGCTTCTTCTCAGGATCGTGTAATTCTCATAGCAGAAACTGTCCAGTCAGTCTGGTGTGCAAAGCAACAATTAACACACATAGACACAAAAGCAAACATTGATGTATTAGGTGTCTTTAATCCAAAATGTGGGAAAACAGGAAAGCAGACCAAATCCTCTCGTTAGCAATAAGACACCAAAACAAATTGAATCTTTTTTTTTTACAAATTAAAGTTCCTTACAGTGTCTAAAATGTCACTAAAAACTAAAGTTTTCTTTTCAAATGGAAAGGAAAGCAAGTATGTGTGCTTAAAAAAATACCAATAAAACAAATATGGTAAAAGATATCCATTCATGGGAGGATATATGGTGGTGGGGGGAGACAGAAAAATTGACCATCAGGAAAATGAAGCAAACTTGTATATGAAGATTTTTTCCTCCATGAAATAATTGTAAGAATCAGAAAAGTCTCAGTTTTAAACAAATCTGTCCAAT
This sequence comes from Myanophis thanlyinensis, assembly GCA_017656035.1. NCBI lineage: Eukaryota > Metazoa > Chordata > Lepidosauria > Squamata > Homalopsidae > Myanophis > Myanophis thanlyinensis. The sequence continues at coordinate 12,606 of JAEANM010007792.1, read as the reverse complement.
AAAAAAAAAAGATAATCCCAGCTGAAGTTTGCAAATCTTGTAGATACATCCCATTTTATTCAAAATAAAATTGTGGCCCTTTGGTTTTCTAAACAGAACTCACACCATCATCACATGATAACAGTGCCATGTTGCTAACTACTAACTACAAAAGTTCAGGTATTCATCCAACAAAAAAGCTAATTTTTGTGGCATTTCTCCTTTTACATTATTATGGCAGAGGCAGAATCCATCCTACGTAAATCAGAAGCTATCTGAAGCTTATCTCAAATGTAAGCAATCAGTGAGTTGGGAGTTCTTAGTAGTATTTTGTTCCTGAAAAAAAGAGGCCACCATGAGCAGCTACAAAATGCAACAGCTGAGATCTTTTAAAATGGATTCAGTTTGACACTGAATGAGATGATGGTAGAAATTGGGCAACAAGACATATTTTGGTATACTGCTCCAGGATCAGCTAATGAAAGAGATCAGTTAACCAGCAAACACCTTCTTTCTGTCATGCCACTTAAATACCCTGAGATCATAATTGACTTCTGAGTGCATCATGGATCCCACCATTATCCCTCAGAAATTCAAGTTAAACTACAAAAAGTGGGGATTTCCTCCTTCTACTAAATACCCTACTACAGCAATATATATGATCTACTAAATCACAATCAAAGGGGAAATAATCCTGTGCATACCAGTGAGTGACAGAAAGAGAGAAGGCTTCCAGTTTAAGATGTATCTTACACTGGGACATTTGATTAATTAAATTTTAAGATTACAAACTGAGGTCTTTTACAAGGTGCACAAACAACAGAATAGTTCTTGTTAAATGAAGACAAAAAATCAACAATGCCTTTGTTTCAGATGGCATTTCTTCAATGGCCCAGAAGCTCCTTTGAAACAAACCAAAGCCTTTATCTTCGAACAAAACAAAACTATCAACACCATAATACTTTGCACAGGACTCTGTTGGGATTTTAACTCTACAGTAATTTTAAAAATATAGATATATATATTATTATTATTAACCCTTATAAGGGTATCACAGAAATTTCAGTGTTTCTGAGGGTCAGGGGATTACCAGGGGAGATTTTATCAATAAAAATCCAATTATCAGAATATTTTTCCTATTGGACCATAAAAAAAATAAAAAAAATAAAAGGGTGTATTTGTACAGCAGCTGTCTCCTGCCTCATCCTAGAAACATCAGAAACATGAAGGGCAGCTAGAACAAATAACTAGTCTGTTATAAAGAATTGAATTCCATGTTTTTGATAGGACAGTCTTGTTTCCAATTTCTTTTAAAAAATATATAGTAGGTCATTATTATCATTATTGCTTTCACAACCATCAGCCTGGCTCTATTCAATTCTCAGTGAGGGAGAACTGCAGTTTCAGAAGTGTTTGCTTTCTTCCGCCTTTTCATGAGCAGTGGATTAGAGGAATCTTCGATTTTCTTTATTTTAATCTGTTCATAATCTACCCTCATAGTGGCCAAGGCACTTGTCATCTCCTCCTAAATTGGGGTAGAGAGAAAACAAAGTTGCAGCAGATTAGCAACAAAGAAATGAAGCCACAGCAAGTTTAGAGAAGGTGCTGGAGGTCTCATAAGAATAAATCAGCATAATGAAGGCACACTTCACCCCTCTAGAGATCCCCCACTCTCTCTCATTTGGGGCCTCCCGTGCAAAACTGCCATTTTCAGTTTTGGCTTTTTAGAATACTATTGCCTCTGTTCCAAATTAAATATCTTCAAATAACTGTTACCTATCTTTCCCTGCTATATTTTACACTACCTGTATAGCAAGATTAAAAGTTAAAGTCTGAGACTGCCCGTGAGCAGCTATCAATTTTATTTTCTTCCCAGCAATAGCTGGTACCAAACGTTTATAAAAAATATGGGTCTACTGCAGATTCAGCCTAGACTTCTTTGACCAATCTTTTAGCAGATTTAATTTTTTCTACTATAAGACTGACGGACAAGGGGAAGGAGCTTATCCATTGTGTACTCTGTCTATGCATACTCTTTATCATTACTGTGTGGGTATATATAAAATAATAAATAAAACATTTGACATATATAATGTAGGAATTTACCTTGACATCCTCCCAAAGGTCCTTCTCTTCTTTCAAAACTCTACTAGTATGCAGAGGTGTCTGTGGCACTTGCATTGATTGCTATGGAGAGAAAAGAAAAAGAGCATTAGCATATTCTCAGATGTTCCTAGATTAAAGCAAATATTTACTTCTAATAAACAACAACTGAGCTTTTACCATGATCCATGGATGATTCATGAACTCTGTTATAGTCATCCGTTGGGTAGGATCTGTTTTCAGCAAATTTCGAATCAATTGTTTAACTGAAGGAAGAAAACACCAGATATATCAATACAATGTGCATTATGTTTTCTCATACACATGATGTGATGATGGTAAGGACTAAATTTGCTCCTTTAGTCCAGGAAATACAGCACTGCAACTTTATCTTCCACTGCTCTCAGGTTGGTCTAATTATCTACTAGCAGATTAAAGTTAGTATAAACCAATCCCCCCCTTCCATTATCTTTTCCAAACTGCTGGAAGAAAATCATGAGAACTACAATCTAACACATCTAGAAAGGCCATGACAATATAGTTTGTCAAAATGTGAAGTGGCATTCATTAAAGAAAATCTTGGAAACATTTTCAGTCTGTTTTGATTTTTTGGTTGTAGTGACTGATGAAAATTACGGATACAAAATAAAAGATACTAGGGCTTTTGATGCCTGCTTTCTTAAAAACTCATACTCCTTATAAACTTTCATTCAAAATGCTTCTAGTAATATGTTCTTCTCCAGTTGATTCTACATAGAAGAAGCTGAAGAGAAATTTACCAACATCTCCTCTTCATGTATGAATGAATACAAAACTCACAAAATAGTTCTCTTGGGTCATGGCCAGGTTGTGAAATAACTTTAAGTTTTTAAACATTAAAAATTGTACAGTTTCTCCTAAGACTCTTTACCTCTTTTCTCATTCAAAGAATGATTTGAAACTCATTAAGCTCATTCTTTTTTTTTTCCTGTTTGTTTTCCAAAACAAAATAATTGAAGTTCGCAATAACCTTTACCTTCTTCTGATACTTCTGACCATTCTGGGTTTGGAAATTCATATTGACCCATCCTGATCCTTTTCTTCATCCCTGGAGAAATTGCCAAACCATGGTTCGAATAAAAAGGAGGGTAGCCACATAGTCTATACAAAATAGAGAGAGCAATGATTTTGCATTAATTATTTTGTATTAGTCACTTTGATGGAAGTCCCATATAATATCTACCTGTGAGATTTCTAAAGTGTGAATGATTAAGATCCAGTCATTCCTTCCAAAGGTCATTTGTAGCTTGAGTGATAGAGGTGAATGCAGAAACAGTGAGGGTACATTGTGCTCCTTCAATCTGAAGCCTCCTAGAGTGTTTGATGATAGAGGTTGCATATACTGAGTTCACATGAAAGAAAAGAGCAAAATGTCCTACCCTTCATGATCTCAAACTACACTCAGAAGGAGGGAGGCAATGACATTAATCACTAGAGGAGCAGGAATATGATGAGCTAGAAGAAGCCTAATTGACTATAATGGCAGCTGTTTGCATGATAGGCTGAAGACAGTAGTCATCACTAGCTATTATCTTTTTTTTTTTTTAGTATTCATGGGAATATGTATGTCCCTACCTGCCATAATGGCCCTTTATTTTTGTTTGGGAACTACATTAAAATAGAACTCTGGAAAATTTACATGATGATAAGGGATATCCATTCTGAATTGATTGACTTAGGTTATTGAAGGAAAAAGTCTTATGGGGTTTTTTCCAGTTATTAGAAAAAAAGACTTAAATGATTTTGAGTTTTTATAATGTTTTCCCCAGATTTTGTGATTGTGAAGGAAATTCAAGTGTTATTTGTCCAGACCGGCTTCCAGTTGACATCACGGTAAAAACAGCTGAAAAATAGTAGAGCTCTCCCAGACTCCATGAAATCCAGGTGGTAACTGCTGCCAAGAGACCCTATGTGGTCCTAGCCACACTGGAGGGGCGGTAAAGAAAGGAGAGGCACTTCATAGACCACAAGGAAAATTGCAATTTCCTCATTTGGTCCGAAGAAAGCTCTCCTGAATGGCAACAGGGATGGTGGCCATTTTGGCAAGTCACAAGCTCTGACAACCGGGACAATAAGTTCTGTGCTGGAGCAATGTGTGCGATGGAGCATTGAAACTGGGTGAGACAAATTCCAACTTTTACATTAGAGATTTTATCCAAGCTAAAAAATTTCCCAAAAAATTATCTCCAAGCAGTAAGAAGTGAGAGAGAAAAATAATAGACCCAGAGATTTAAAAAAATGTTTAATTGAAACTTTAAAACAAAGAAAGTTTGAAAAAGAATAACAACTTGAAAAGTGATTATTGGGAAAATTTGCCTTTTATTTTTATTTTTAATTCCCCCCCCCCCCGCCCCGTCAGGTAATTAGCAGTGGGATGCTGTTTAATGCTGGAATTGGGAGCAGAAGAGCCATCTACTGGAGAAAGAAGAGCATTACATCGTGGGAATCTGAAATTGTCAAATTGTTTAAGGGAAAGTAAATAACTGGAAGGCTACCTGACCTTAACTCTTATTTGGGCAGATGACCTGGAGGTTTGGAAACATCTAGTGAGCTCTCTGAAATTTTCTAAGGCAAATTGAATTGCAAATAAATAAACTCTTATTAAAACCATTTACTGAATTATAGATTTGAAAGACTGGAAGAAAGTTAGGCAGTTTGGATTTGAACTATTCAAGCTATCTGACAGAACATCCTACAGAACTGGAAAAAACAATCACAAGAAGATAAGAGGATTGTTCAAAGACAGAGTGAGATAGACAGAGGGTGTGTGTGAATGACAGAGAGAGAGAAAGAGAGGAGTGTAAAAGACCTCAACAAGGGGGGGGGAGAGGAACAAAATACTCAGAAAACAGAGGGAAAACTAGAAAGAGTAGGAGAGAAGACAAAACAAAATCAACCACAAGAAGATGAAGATATTGCAGGGACAAGAAGAATAAGTATGAATCAAATAGATATCTCCCCAAGAGTCTACAATAGAATAGGGTGGAAAGGGAAGTCTCCCAAAAATAATGAAAGGAGTATGGATGAGTCCTCAAATGATGTGGCAGAAAAAGACATACAGAAAAAGAAAAATACACTCTGACATATTTTTTTACAAAGTAGTACTGGCAGTTTAGTACTCAAATTACAAAACAAGGTATTTCTTTTTAGAGCTGACAGAGAAGTTTATGCTGGCTATTGGTTGCCAAGATACTTAGAAAATCTTTACAGTCCAGTATGGAACCTCCATTTCCCTCCTTTACTTATTTGAAACTGGAAAGTTGTGTTTGTTTGTTTTTGTCTGTGCGTCTATTTTAGCATTTTTATATATGCACGTTAACTCAAATGCTGATTTGGTGACTAGTGAAAAATATCAACAAACTGCTTAGAGGTTCAAAAGTCAAGATCTGCTGTTGGAATGAAGCTTATGAACATTGTTGATACCCTTGTACCATGAATCACTCTTTTCTAAAATGGAAATATAAGCAACAATACCAAGACATGCAATCTTTCCATTCTATGTTATAATTCAGCTTTATCACTATTTCCATTTTGACAGTCTGCTTACTCTCCCCCCCCCCCATACACCTCTGACCCACAAATAAGCTGAACTTGTAAGCATCATCTTTAGTGCTTCCTGATAATTATCTTGAACTACATAACTGGTTTTTAAAAAGTTGATATACTGAAGGGCCTGTTTATAGGTTTAATAAAATGAAGAATACAGTATAGAGAGCAAAAAATTCAAAGTAATTCCAAATAAGCCAAGCTACTTACAAAATATACATGATGACACCAAGGGACCACATATCACAGGATTTGTCATATTTCTCTGGGCCTAGTACTTCTGGAGCTAAAGGGGAAGAGAAACAGATTTAATTGAACGTGAGTCTCTATTCTGCTGTGCCTCCAAACACTGAGGCAACATTTGTGAAGTAAAGAAGACAGAGAGCAGAAAGATGTATCACTGGAAAGCAGCCACTATACTGCATTGGTGCTAATTATTTTTTCATTTACAAAACCTGAATGAGCATTCCTGCTTTGGTAGCTTAAAGCAGTTTCCTTGTCATGATGAATAAATTCCTCTTCACAATAGAGAAGATGGATGAGTCAAATATCAAAGGAGAAGAATGGAGGGCTCTCAAGAACTTTCTATAAACAGACAGCAAACAAAGAGTCTTCAAGGAGAAAGATCTTTCACCATCTTACCATAGCTGACATTAAAGATTAAGAAAGGAGGTGGGAACATTAGAGAAAGGAATGCCTCAGTCCTTTACTTCCTCATGTGAGAGGATTTTTCCCTTGCCATCTATAGCTCTGAAAACTGGACTCAGCTCCAAACACTCTTTTTGCTGAGACAGCATAAAATGACTACTTAACACAGTAATGTTAGTGCTAATAGACCATCAGGCTGTGTTTTATGAAGAAAAGGAGTATGCTAATTCTGAAGAAAAGGTTGACATTATTAGGCCCATTATGGCAGGTAAAAGGCAGCACTAGAAGAGCAAAGTATGACATGGCAGGATAATGAAAGACATCTTTTATTTTAACAAGAATATAGCATTCAGGCTATTACAAAAGAACAAATTGTCCCTTCATGTAGGAACTTATTACCCCTGGCACTGTTCCTGGAAAACCCCTGCTTCAGTATTTGCAATTTGCAAATTGGACACAATTTATGGGCACAAACTATCCGTTCAGTTCCTGGGAATGCTGACCTCACTGAGAATGACGGATAAATACAATTTGAAAGTTTGTCAGCAAAAGTTTATTAAGGTCACAAAAAAGATTTAAAAGTTCCATAAGTCATTTTGTAACTGAGCTGGATGTCACTTCGCACACATTTTTTTAAAACTAAGTCAACAGGATGGTTAAGATAGCATAATTTATATATACAGGCATTGTCTTTTTTCTTTATTTATAGATTTAGATTTTTTTTTCCCTTAAGAAAGCAAGCTTGTTTTAATTGGACATTGTAAAGTAGTATTTCTACATACTAGTCCTCATATTGGAAAGCAAAAATGTCAGAACAATTTAAATAGTCCTCCTGGGTGGAATAAACTAACTGAAAGCCATCTTCTGGATATGCCAGTAAATCTGGCTTCAATTCTGCACAATTCAGGTTGAAAACAGAAATGCAAACATCATAAGCATATTTGTTTACCCCAATCAGCTATCGGCAGAACTAGATGGATTAAATCTACTGATTGATAGTTTTGCCCATTTTTGCAGGAAAAAGGACATATTTGGGTTTTGATTAGCACACTGGCAATCTCATTCCAAAATTAAGGTGTACCCAGAATAAATAAATAAGTAGAATGTGGCAATAGTCAGATTTGATTTCATTCTGCTGATGTTTAGATGTGCTGAAATTAAAACTTTACTAATATCAAGGTTGACTCAGCCTTCCATCCTTCTGAGGTCAGTAAAATGAGAACCCAGATTGTTGGGGAAAATATGCTGACTCCATAAACCGCTTAGAGAGGGTACTGTGTAAAGTACTGTGAAGCAGTATATGCTATTGCTACTAATATTAACACATTCCCATATATTTAATATGTTTATGTTTATAATGCCCTGGCAACTTTTGAAGCAGCTACTTCCACAACTTTCAAAGAATGCAGAGATGCTTTGCTGCCACCCAATGATTGTCTGAAGATTTACAATCCAAATTTAGTAACCCTAGTAATTATGCATCAGATCCTACGAAGTACTGCCTTGCATTCTTGAACATTTTGATTCTTGTTCCATCCCAGCTATTTTCAGAACTCAAGAGCAATATGCATGTCCTTCACTTGAACTTCACCATCACTGTGTGTCTAAAGATGCAGATAGCCCTCGACTTACAACCATTCATTTAGAGACCGTTTGAACTTGCAAAAGTGACATATGACAATTTTTCACACTTATGACCATTGCAGCATCTCCATCATTACACGATCAAAATTTGAATGCTTGGTATATGACTCATATTTATGACAGTTGCAATGTCCCAGGGTCATGTGATCAGCTTTTACGAACTTCTGAGAAGCAAAATCAATAGGGAAGACAGATTCACTTAACAACCATGTTATTAATTTAAACAACTGCGGTGATTCACATAACAATTATGTCAAAAAAAGTGGTAAAATGGGGGCAAAACTCACTTAACAGCTGTCATGCTTAGCAACAGAAAATTTGTACTCAGTTGTGATCATAAATAGAACATTACCTGTAATGGCAGAAGCCTGAAAGTTTCAATCTCAAAAAAAGGATTGCTTTGATAAATTATCCATGTAGTAAGATTACTTACCCACATAGTATGGTGTGTAGCACGGTGTAGCTAGGGAGTTATGTGTTGTGGTTTCTTTGGCAAAACCAAAGTCTGTAAGTTTTAATACAGCATTAGGCCTTTTTGAGGTATATAGAAGGTTTTCTGGCTACAAGACATAAAAAGATAAAGTCCTTAATCAAAAGCTATCTTCTTTATCAACTTCTAAAATTTGCTCCAATCATAGAAGGTTAAAAAAAGAGCCCACCGCATAAAATAATGTAATGCTATTTTCCTCTGTAATTTCATTCAAAATAATTCTAGGATTTATTTATATAATAATTTTATAGGCCACCTCATATGCATGACTAAATCTGTACTTGATTTCAGATCCTCTAAATCAGGGGTGTCATACTCATGACAATATGTTGTCATCACGTGATGTATCACAACTTTTTCTCCTTTGTTAAACCAGGGGTGGGGGTGGCCAGTGGGCCCATCTGGCCCATGGGCCATGAGTTTGACACCCATGCTCAAAATCAATCCCTTAAATTGTTCTTATACTCTGTTTTATTCTGTCAGCAGCTAACTGTTATAAACAGAATAAAACAGAGTAAGAACAACCATTAAAAAAAAAACTAGAACATTTATTGCTTGACTTCCTTTATTTACTGTACACACACAGTCAAGAGGCCATCCCTCATCATCTGTTAGCCATATCATAACTTAAAAACCATTTAAATTGAGAAAAATAAGAACAATCAGTCAATGAAAACAGCAATATTATAAAAGAAAAACAGTAGACTATATAGCACAATAGCAAGCTAAAATATTGGGAGCAAGCTAAAACAATTCAATGGATATGTTAAAAGGGCCAAAGAAAGGATCCTACCCTGATCCTACAAAGACATGAAATTCAGGCAGATATATCCTTCAAAGGACAATGTTGTATAAACAGAGTATCACTGATAAAGAAAGCCCCAACCATGGTTGCAACCTGTCTAAACTCAGAATGTTCATCATGCGAAGAGCCCTTTATAATCTGCTACTAATGACTCAGTTTAAAACAGAAAAAAAATTACATAGCTCAAGCATACTGCATTAAATAAGGCCCCCTTTTGCTTATGTGAATAAATATTTTTAAGAAAAATTATCAGTCACATTGCAAAGTCCATACCTTAACATCCCGATGTGCAATGTTGATAGAGTGTAAATACTGGATGGCTTCTCCAATACTTTTCATTATTTCAGAAGCCTCTGAAGGAGATGAGAGATGGGGGGGGGGAGATCCCATTATTCTCAGTAACTAAACAAGCAAATAAAATCACATCCCAATTAAAGATTACAAGAACATTGTATTTCTGTATTATGTTAAGATTCAGGGCATAATCAAAGGTATTATGGCTACAACTTGTACATTGTGCATTTATATTACATTTCTCTATTCCCTTTTATAACATGGTTCTTCTGTCCTAGTGTTATAAATTACTTGTTTCCTAACTGTTGTTCACCTCATAGGCTGGGACAGACTGCCTATCCCAGCCTATGGGATTTGACAATGTCAAATTTAAGGAACTGATTTAGATGATCCCACTCAAAATGCTACCTCATAGCTTACCTCTTCATTTCTATTTTAGGATACCACCCATGGTGTTCAGGCTGGGAAATTACTGTATGTTTAACATCTGTCCAGAATCTCAATAACTTAATTTAAAAAAAAAAATCCTGGTTTGAAATTGTTAAACTGAAAGTTCTTGCACCCCATAGATGAAGATGAAGTTATGAGATTTTGATGGATATTGCTGGAGGAATGGGGCTGTTTTAAAAAAAGTCACTGACAGTGCTATCTGTAAATAGGCAGGCACAATTCAAAACTAATAAAGGACTTAGATTAATCTGAGGGAAATGGGCTGTTAAGAAATATGAAATATAAATAAATATGGTTTTGTGAGAAAGGGGCTGGTGAAGTAGTTAGAATGCAGTACTGAAGGCTAATTCTACTAACTGCCAAAAGTCCAATTCTCACCAGCTCACAGTTGACTCAGCCTTCAATCCTTCCTAGGTCAGTAAAATGACCACTGAGATTGGTGGGTGCAATATGCTGATTCTGTAAACCGCTCAGAGAAGGCTGAACAGCACTGTCAAGCAGTATATAAGTGCTATTGCTATTCATTGCCAACACCATCTTCAAACAACAGAATGATAAACTTTACCTCAACCACCACCAAAAAGACTACATCAAATATATAATAACTCTAGCTACAGATTATTAAAAAATACCATGAATTACTCATGTGATTATTGATGTAGATAGCTTTCCTAGTAAGATGTGACTTGGAGAATATACAGTATAATATTAATGCAAGAAGCATGTACTTAACTAATATGAAAATATATCTAAGGGAATGTAAGAATAGATAAGAGATATAGTACTGGAAAAAATACTGGAAAGTATTCATAAGATTTCAAAGAGAAAATAATCCAAGTAGCTTTTAGATCAAAGATCAAGACAGAAGATTAAAGCCTGAAGCCATAGGAACACACAATAGTTGAAAGCAGAACTTTAACATCAAGCAAGAAACGCCAAGCAAAAAATATATATTCACACACACACACGTACGTGTGTGTGCATGTGTGTGCATGTGTGTGTGTGTGTACTTGAAGTAGGATTTTCAAGAGTGATGATAGATGAGAAGCACAAAAAAAAGTGAAATATAGTGAAATGTTTTATGGATGAAACTACAGAATAACAAAATTGAGCCCTCTCCAAGGGAGATGGGTGGTTAAGAAATATGAAATATAAATAAATAAGAAATATTTAAGGAGAGAGGAGATATTCAGTACATTCCCCACCAGAAAACAGTCAATGGACTCTCAAATACGAAACCACCAGTTACAAATGAAACCTACATGAAAAATGAGAGTTAAACTCTATGCCAACAAATGTGGGACAAAATTGTGGTCTAGAGATTGGGGAAAAATTGTGTGGGGAAGAGAGAGGAGGGGTTGAGGGAAAGAGAATCAAATGTCAAATGAAGAGAAGTTTCACACACAACAGTGGGAAAGATAGTTAAAATATAATTGATAATGAAAAATAAATGGAAGAGATTTCCTTCTTGAATGATACCACCTTTGATTTTCTTTATCATGCCAGAATGTGGAATATATTAAAGCTACTTTGGGTTAATCCAAACACCTGATTATTACAATGAATGAAAAGCTGATATAGGAACTGAAACTGAAGAAACGGTATAATTCAAAGTAAAAAGGATATGAAACAAGGATCTATATTGTCACCATATATTTTTCAGTTCTACACTTTTGGAAAGGGTAACTGCTGGAATCAAAGTGGAGGATAAAACTCTTAACAGTCTGAGATATGCTGAAAATATTTTATCAGCAGAAATGTAAAAGGATTAAAAAGACCTCATTGTGAAATTAAAAGTGTACAGTGAAAAACAGATTAATGTTAAGTATTTTTTTAAAATGCTGTCAACAGGCATGCTCAAGGAACTTACAGTTGGTGGTCAAGAAGTGAAGTAGATAGTTTTGTGTTCTTGGACTTAGATAAAGATGGGCAGAGTGCTGGAGAGGTAAAGAGGAGATTAGTGCTACCGAGGAGGGACATAATAAACAGACAAAAAACATGAAGGATTAGAATATGTCCCTGATAATAAAGATCAGAATACTTAAAAGTAATGTGTTTTCCAATGGTAATGGAAAGTTGGGACACTGAAAAAGAGCAAGAAAAAGAAGATAGATTGTGAAACTGGGCAAGTTACAAAAGAATGTCATGGACAGCAGAAAGACTCAATCAACCAACCTAAAACAGTTACAAACAAACTTACCACTCCTTTGAAATGGTTATTATTATAATTAGTAGTAGTATATGACATTGCTACATTAGCCCAGCCAGTACCATGCTTTTCTCGGAACAGTGGCAGAGTGATCTGGGATTAGGGGACATTTCAATTGAACCCCTGTCATGGTCGGATCACTCGGTCCTTAGGTTGGACTTCCATTCTGCCTCCCCCCACCGCAGGGAGGCGGAGCCAATTAAATGGTTCCGCCCCAGGCGCCTGATGGATCCTGATAGGTTCCGGACGGAGCTTGGGCCGTTTCCTGAGACACTTACACACAATCCGGTTGAAGACTTGGTCGCCACCTGGGAGACGGTGGCGTCCGGGGCTCTTGATCGGGTTGTGCCCTTGCGGCCTCTGATGCGGCGTCGATCCCAATTGGCTCCCTGGTTTTCC
>JAEANM010007791.1:0-17466 GCA_017656035.1 Myanophis thanlyinensis | reverse complement strand
GGGGTGGGTGGGTTTCAAACCTCCGCTATGGATGGCGGATGTTGAAAATCCCCCCCCAAGCGAGGGGGATCGCTCCGTCGATTTCTGCAATAGCAGCAGCCGGCGAAGCTATCCCGCTCACATGGGGGGGGGATTTTCAAACATCCTCCAACTTCTGAAATAGCGGATGTTTGAAAACCCCCCCCATGCGAGGGGGATCGCTCCGCCGATTTCTGCAATAGCAGCAGCCGGCGAAGCTATCCCCCTCGCATGGGGGGGGGGATTTTCAAACATCCTCCAACTTCTGAAATAGTGGCGGCCAGCGGAGGAATCCTCCTCACATGGAGCTGCTGTCGGAGCCGCGGCAAAGCTCCAAAAGAGCCGCATGCGACTTCGGGGCCGCGGGTTGCCGACACCCGGGCTACGAAGAAAACTACTATTCACAGGGAAGGAATGATATAACTGGGAATGAAAAATGATTAAGGCAGAAAAAAGGACAAGAGTGGTAGAGAGAGATAAAGAAAACTAGACCAAAATTGAATCAATTGAAGCAATATTAAAAAAAAGATAGTAGAGTGTCAAGGGGAACGACACATTTTTGTAGGTAGCAATAAACTGGCGAGTTCTACCCAATGCAAGGGAACCTAAAATGCTTTTCCAAAGGAAAGAATCAAGTGAAAGATCTACTTTCATATCCACAGAGCACATTGTGCAACATTCAATTTCGCTGCACACATGTTGTGCATTGACAATAAAGCATTGAATTGAATTGAAGTCTTTAAAATGGCACTGTCTGCATAATTTAAAATAATTCACTATAGTATTAAGGGATTGGGAACTTTGATTCGTCTGTCAGCAACTATCCTTGAGCTGTGGAATGCATAGCAAGATGACTCCATTTCAGAGGAAATGTTATCCTCACTTTAGTGAACCATTCTTGACACTTAACCATTGAATTAAACAAATAGTCTAGATGGTATAGAAACCCTTCAAATTCAGTTTACTTGCTCCTCCTTACTTTCTGTTACCTAGAACTGCCAGAGACCCAAGAGAATAATGTATTCTTGGGGAAGGAACCTGTTTATCTTTAAACAGAGTAGTATCTCAGAGAAACTGAAACAATCAGCCTATACCTATTTTAGAAATTTAAAGATATGATGATTAAATCTTGGCTAGCAATTGTTTTAATTAATAATTGGGTTATAATAACTTAAATTCCCGCTTTGTTTTAAATAGTGAAAATGCAGGATAAACTTTTAGTAAAATAACTCAGTCAATAAAAGAAAATCAAATGTTTGCGTTTTATGTATTTGGAAAATTCCATGATCTCCTTTTAAATTAGCAAATCTTGCACTGCATTTATTAAAACACTATAAGGAAAATAATGGAAGCAGTAGAGATTTCAACTATTTTCTGTTAGCAATTCCAATTTGATTTTTTACTTCAATGAAAATATTTTATATTTCCCATTTAGCTCAGTTTTTAGTTCAGAAAGTAATACCCCAAAAGGACGGATCCAGTTCCAAAGTGAAAGTTAAAGTCAGAGTAAACATCCATGGCATTTTCAGTGTTTCAAGTGCGTCACTTGTGGAGGTTCATAAATCAGAGGAAAATGAAGAGCCCATGGAAACAGATCAACATACAAAAGATGAAGAGGTAATCTCCCCCCCCCCCATGTTGCTCTGCTAATTTAATAACAATCAGTGCTGGTAACTGCTTCCTTTATTATTAAACTTCCAAATGCAGGATTATGCAGATTATGCAAGCCTAAAAATTACACGATTATATAAAAACTGTAATCACAGAATGCATTTATTTTGCTAACCATTAACAATATCCACTTATTTGTATGGAGAATGTCTACTAAATAACTGGTTAAAGAACCTAGATTGATGAAAATAAACACATAAGAGCTGGAGTGTACCATATATGCTATTAAAACAAGGGGTTGCTTAGCAATCTGCAAGTGGGCTACTGTCAGTTATGTGCCTTAAATAACATCATCATAATAATGTACTTTCCCTCTAAAAAAATAAAGTGGTGGAATAGGATGGGACCCATACAGTTGAGTTTCTTTTGTTTTCTGAAATTCAGTGTTATAACAATCCCTTCAGTAATTAGTACTAAAGTTGCTGGGTATGGGTGGGTATGGGGTGTTGAATTCAGAGGAAGACTTTCAGTTGCTCGTATTCAATAATATGGGGTTTTCATGTAATCCAACATCTTGCTTTCTAATTTCAGAAGATGCAGATAGACCAGGAAGAACAACAGAAAAATGAGGAACAGCAACAGCAAACACAAGCTGAAAACAAGACTGAGTCTGAGGAAATGGAGGTAAAAGTTATGCCTGAAAATAAAACATGCTCTAAAATCAGTTGGATAATAGAAAGAAAATGGCAGATTGCTTTTCTGCTCTAAGGATGAGCTAAGATAAAATTATTAAATAGCCTATTTGTAAAATAATTTGATGCTTTTTAAAATACATGTTTCTTAAAGGCATATGTCCCAGTTGGTGGGACAATTTAGGCCAGAATTATTCATAGTTGTATGATTGTACTGATGGAGGCTCACTCAATTTCACTGCACACATGTTGCGCATTGACAATAAAGGATTGAATTGAATTAAAATTGAATAGCCTAAAAACCAGAAGCTTTTATATGTTTCTGTCCTGAACTCTATTTTAAAATACTGTTTTAATGCAGACATCTCAGGCCGGATCGAAAGAAAAGAAAACAGATCAGCCCCCTCAAGCTAAGAAAGCTAAAGTAAAGACAACAACAGTTGATCTTCCAATTGAGAATCATTTGGTGTGGCAGATAGGAAAGGATATGTTGAACTTGTTTATTGAGAATGAGGTAAGTTTAAAACATTTAACATGATATTTTGGTCAAAATTGAAAACAAAAGGTGCAATGTAGTGTTGTAATCTCACTGTCATCCTGCAGTAAAGAAAGGTGTATCAATGGTTGATATTTATTGCTTACCTTAGAAGTGATAACTGGGCTGACTTGTTTGGGCTTAGATGGTAAGCAGTATTTGCATGAGATACTAACAAAAATACCAGGACACAGGCTAATTTGGAAAATTGAGACACTTTGGAAGAAGGCAGTGTCCAACTAGTTGCCAAGAAAACTGAATAGAGACCTCTGAATTTATCAGAAATCAAACTTATCTCCATGAAGGATGCTTCAGGTGAGAGAATTGAATTGTACACAACCACATTAACCATTTTTATTTTTTGCAGGGTAAAATGATCATGCAGGATAAATTGGAGAAGGAGCGGAATGATGCCAAGAATGCAGTGGAGGAATATGTTTATGAAATGAGAGACAAACTCTGTGGCGTGTATGAAAAATTTGTTAGTGATGAGGTAGGTATTTAATGATGTGCAACTAGGAAAAATAAGGGCAGATCTGCTCAGAATAATCTTAATATCAGTGTTGCTAGGATCCAGCTTCTCTGACTAAATTTTCAAGAATTTCCACAGAAGTGATTCAATGAGATAGTACATTTTTTGTCAATGCAAACCAAAGATTTACACCTCGAATTTGCTGCTACATCCTTTTTATAAATTGTTTTCTATCTCTGTTAAGTTGAATTAAGATTCTCTTTAATTCCATTCAGCAACTGTTTGAAGTTACAATGATGCTGAATGAGGAGACTTACAGACTATATACTTGAAGTTGCGGCCATCCCAATGTCCCTGCGATCATGTGATCGCGATTCAGGCTCTTGGCAATTGGTGCACAATTAAAGTACAGTAGTCCCAGCATTCTGTGGTCACATGATCACCACTGATGCTCAGTGATGGAACTGTTATCCTAAGTCAGCATGGTCATGTGATTGTTCATTTTAAGACCATGCTATTTAGCAATCAAGGTCTGGTCCTGTTATGGTCATTAATTGAGGACTGATTGCATTATATAACCTGGTAGCATATTTGATTCTCAAAATTAGGAACCTGGGAATTCAGTACTAAATTCTTCACTAAAGAATAACACTTTCGTTTATTTGAATTATTTCCAGGATCGTAATAGCTTTACTTTGAAGTTGGAAGACACAGAGAACTGGCTGTATGAAGAGGGTGAAGATCAACCAAAGCAAGTTTATATTGATAAACTTGTTGAAATGAAAGTAAGTGGGACTGAAAATTGCCAGATTTTCTTCAGCTATAAAGATTTTCTATTTATTGAGCTACAAAAGAAACAATGAAATTAAACTAATCTATATGATCCTGATAGCATGTAGCTATAATGTTTTCTTTTTTCATGAAAACATCATATGTAACATTCTGCTTTTAGGATTATTTAACAAGTAGTGTTTGGACACTTCTAAATTAAGTACTTTAATGAATCATCTTTCTGTAAAAAGAATTTCATGTGTAATTCTGAGGAAATTTTTGAATATACTGGCTAGGTTCATTAGGAGTAAGCTAAGATTTATCACCTTTGACTTAGGTGAACTAAGCCATTAACCTTTATACAATATATTAGAGTGAGATATGTACAATTTTAGTTATTGGGGTCCATTCAGCAAACCATAGTTAAACTATGATTTAGCTGTATGAACTAGTAGATTTTACATGTTACATGTATTGCTGCTGCATCTGAAGTTGGGTTTGGTTAAAGAGGCATATTAATTGGTCAGCTTATAGAAAGCCCTTCTACCTTCATATATTTAATCATTGCTTTGAAGGTTTTTTTATGATATATGCTAATAAACATGGTGCTGCCTTCAATGCAGTACTTCAGTTTTCATAGCATAGACACGCAGAGGCTAGTTTAGGTTGAAGGTTGAATTTGGTCTTAGGTATGCTAGAAGTCACATTCCAAAAACAGATGAGGCTAGGAGCAAAAGTAGATTTGATTTGTTTAGTTAAAATTATGTGGTTTAGTTTGCTTTTTATGTCACAGTTAATTCTAGAGGGCACTTGATAATAATATTAGGGTTTCTTTATGTAATGGTGTTCAATTATGGCACATTACAGTTGCATTGTCTTTTGGAGAGAGGCTGGAGGCTATACCCAATACTTTGAAGGGCTACAAGTTATAGCATGCTTAATTTGAAATACTTTCAGCAATTTAAAGCAGTTTTTAATATGAAAACTATTCATCTCACAGAATACTAACCTGATAAATTTTTCTTTTAATTCAGGCTATAGGACAGCCCATTCAGGCACGATTTCAAGAATCTGAAGAAAGACCAAAAGCTTTTGAAGAGCTTGGAAAACATGTTCAACAATATATGAAAGCTGTTCACGCATTTAAAGAAAAGGTGTCTTTTTGTATCTTTCTTAACCTTCAAAATAGATTTCCAAAACTCTCCATTCTTTTTTTCAGCACTAAATTGTAAGATTGTTTTCCCCCCATTAGGATGAACAATATGACCACTTAGACCCTGCCGAAATGGCTAAAGTGGAGAAGAGTACAAATGAAGCAATGGAATGGATGAACAACAAACTTAATCTTCAACACAAGCGAAGTCTTACTTTGGACCCTGTTATTACAGCAAAGGAAATTGAAGCAAAAACGAAAGTAAGTTAGTTTTTAAACTTAATGCACTGGTGGTATGATTTGTTTTAGACTTTTTCTATAGATTTTATAGATTAAGTTATCTCAGGCTGGGGAAAAACAAATTTGATTTGATTTGAATCCTTTAAGTCAAAAATAAAAATATTTTATACACATCTTGATAAAAGGAGGCAGAAGGTACCATACTTTGATACTTTAAACCCTGGTACTTTTATACTTTTAGCTGTGATACTTTAATGTAGCAGAGCTCCACTTGTTTTGAAAGATTTAACAAATCAGTAAGTGGACTTTTAAAAAAACAACCAGTGGTTATCTTCCTAACCCATTTAATGGTTGTTTTTGGTTTTAATATTAAGATAAGAGTATGATTATTAGATGGAAAGAAAAGGAATTATATCAAATTTTTACAAATATTCTGCATGTATTCCAAGGATAGATTAGATAACAATAGAGCAAGTCAGACCAAACATTAAAGTGACAACTATGATTTCAAGTATAAATGTATTCTGACAAACCTGCAGACTTAAATTTAGATTTAGCTAGTTACCCTCCTTCACACTAAGAATTTTTTTATCTCTTCTTGAGAACTTAAAAGGGATGCTTACGTTGTAAAAGATCTTACTACAAAGAAAAAAACAAATTTGGATTGAACGAACAGTGTGAGACATATGGATAGGAATCTAGATAAATGTTTCAATATGGTTGCCAAGGAAAATTATTTCAGCATTACTAAATATATTTTATTTACATTGTTGTCATTTAGTTCAGTTAAGAATATCATTGGCCATTGCATGTTAACTTTCATACATTTTGGGAGGCAGCTTTGGTATAATTTGTCATTCGGTGCTGTCCAATTCTTTGATTTCAGGAACTGATAAACATGTGTAATCCTATTGTTACCAAACCCAAACCCAAAGTGGAACCGCCAAAAGAGGATCAAAAGTCAGCAGAACAGAATGGTCCAGTAGAAGGCCAGGGTGATGCCACCAAGGCTTCTCAGACTGCTGAACAGCATACAGATTCAACAGCTCCATCATCTACAGAAAAGAAACTTCCAGAAATGGATATTGATTGAATTCCAGTTCTTTATATTACATACTATAATAAAGCTTTATGTTGTCTACTTTATGATCTGAATATAAATGGGAGCCAATTGAGAACTGTTATTTTCTCACAGTACATTTTTGGATGGGATTAGTTGGTAGGGAGCAGCAAACTCTTGGTTAGTTAAATCTTCAGCTGGATAAGTTCAGTCTTTTGCCATATGATGCCAGAAATCCTTGATAGCTATTAGATTTGCACATCTGCTCTTTCAGTTTAATCCTGTTCAGGTTGTGAATCCCATTATTTAAAGTGTGTAAGAGCAACTAGAACAGTTTGGTGGTTTGTTTTTAATCTACGATTAAATTACTATTGTGGATTGAAGCAACATTATTTGATGGAAAATTACCAGAAGTATTTAAAGCTCTGGTTCTAATACAAAAGAGCATAATAAAGATATTAGATTGTGAACCCTTTGGAATTATGGAAGCAATAATAGCATGTTTTATACCTGCAAGTTTAATACATTTTTAGTGTACCATTTTATGGTTATGTGAGATATAAGGCAACATGGCTCAGATGACTTATTCAGGTTAAATGTAAAGAAATGAAGTAGCTGGAGTGTTTTTTCCCCGGTTTATGTTCACACACTATTAATATTCATTATGTCCTAGGTGTTGTATCAAATTGTTTATCTGATATGCAGAATAGCATTTATCTAAAATATGCTATTAGAACCAATATGTATCCTCATGATAAATTTCTCCCAGCTATAAGAAATGCTGTGTAAATTTCTGTCTCTAGCTTAGTTGTAGGGGAAAAAGGAGGGCATACTGCTAGCTGGCTCTGGATTATTCTGATTAGTAGCTAACATAGAAGATAGTATTTGTTTTCCTACACTTGAAAATGATTGTTAAATCTAAAGCTGAAGGAGGAGTCTGGCAGTTTGCTCTTGTGTTCATTTACACTTTGGCTGTGTTATTCTAGTATTGATAATTGTCATTAACTTGTATGTGTTGAAATCAAATGAAAGCTTCCATACACATTACAAGAAATAAATGCACTGGATTCTATTGGATTTTTTTAAAAAACTATTGATTATAAAAGAAACCTACATGAAACTCTTTAAGATTAGAAAATAAGTAACATGAGTTACATCTCTTTAAAACCAACTGTTAAGTACTCTTTGAAAATGTATTGGACTTGAAAGCCATGTTTTACAATCATGAGGTTTATATAATTTTAAATGTTGCTTTTAGATTACTTGAAATTCAGAGCACTGTCAGTGTTCCAGAATTTCAAAGAAGAAAAATAAAACTACTAATATATTTGTACAATAGTATTTTTATTTTTCTTCTTTGAACTTAGATAGAAATTGTGTTTATAAAATTGAAAACTAATTTGGTATCACCAGATATTGCTGTTTTCTGCATGTTTGATCTATTCATGGCAGTTGAAAACCTGATGGTTTTCCAGTACAACCTTTATCTTTACATATCCCATTGTCACATAAGCTTTTATTTCTTTGATTCAGTTTTTTGTTGACACTCAAGAAAGATGAAAACTACAAAGTACTACAGATGAGGCTGTATTCTGTTTTAATATGCAGTGCATTATAAATGCCTTACATCACAAGATGAGCAGCATATAAATTTTGATAAAATAAATCGATGTTCCTTATACATCTTTTTTTTTTTTTTGCTTAACAGAATTAGGGGGCAGGAGTTTGAGGTTATAAACTGGCTTTTCATTGCTGTATGCTGCCTGGAACCACTCTGACAGCTGTATACATTTCTTTTAAAAATAATGGGTTCTTACTGAGAATTCTCATAAGGACAATAAATCAGACTGAATAGTGTGTAAAGGGAAGGACACTATGATAGAGTCTGAGGCATGAAAGTTGTCTGGGTGACTTTGGATCAGTCTCTCAACTCAGCCCTCCCCACAGGATTGTATTGTAATTAATGTAGATAGGGCTAGAAGAGAGCTAGGAAGTCTTCTAGCCTGACCTCAAGAGGCTAGGAGGTCATATAACATCCCGATTAAATGGTTGGCCAATCTGTTCTTGAAACCACCTGCAATGGACTACCCACAACTCTGTGACCCCTAATCCTTTTCAATAGACTAGACAGCTCCCTCAACCATCATACAATTTAGCTTTCATATTCCCTTAGTATGTCCTTGCCTGTTTTGAATTGTACACTGCTCTGTTTTCCTTGATGCAACTTTTGATAGGTTGGGCTATTCCTTTTTTGTAAAAACATGGAAAGAAAGAATTAAGCAGTTCTGCTTTCTCTGTTGCCTGTCATCTTGCCATCTGCTCATATTAGTGGAGCTATCTCTTGACTTCTTGCCTATTACATATTGAAAGAAACTTGTTTTTTTCGCATTAGTTCAGACTTAACTCATTGGGGCTCTTAGCTTTCCTTGACTCCCTCCTTGCAAATTTGGGCTATTTGTTGGTTTTAGTTAAATGCCCTTTCCATATTTTTTTTTGACCTTTTTGTGCGTCAGTTTTTCAGATAGCTCTTTTTGCAACCTTGCTTGTCTCTTCGGGTATCTTGTTTTTCTTTCTCTGTGGTATTGCCTTCATTATCTTGTTTTTTCAGGGTTTCACAAGCTGTCCTTGTAGGCGTTCCATCCATGGAATCCTTCCTAATCTCTTGAAGTTAGCTCTCTTAAAATCTGAAAAACTAATTTGATTTGGCTTCCTGTTGCACTATGATGAATTAAAGCATGATATGATTGAATATAGCTTCTACTCTCAACCATTTTGTCCCTATTAGAATTAAGTCCAGTATAGCTGTTCCTCTAGTTTTCTCCTCTACCTTCTGCATGACAAAACTGTAAGCAAGGCACATGAGGAACCTGTCTGATTTCCCACTCCCTGCAGTTTATTTCACAGTTGATGTCAGGGTAATTAAAGTCCCTCCTTACTATAGTTTTTTTGCATACTTAAGGTAACTGTTCTACAAAGAGTTCATCTAATTCCTCTGGCAGGTTGTATGGCCAGTTGTGCACACATACAGCAAAGTCATTTATCCTCTATAATATTTAGCCAACTACTTTGAAGAAGGCTTTCATCCCTAATATTGTGTATTTCTGTGGAGGTGTAGTAATAACTTACATACAGTGCGACACTCCCCCCCCCCTTTTTAAAAAAGTTTCTTCAGGAGTATTAGGGATTTTCACTGTCTTGTATCTAAATTAAAGAATACTGTAACAAAACAGCAGGCTGGAGTGTTGTGATCATTAAAAAAAATGGTGTGCTGCAAAAACAATAAATGGGGAAAGCTGATGCATGCATAAAAACGACTCCTAAAGCCTACTAAAACACTAGCCCTGCACTGGAATCATTTTGTAATATAAAAACATTTCAAAATCACTGAAGAACGTGTTTGCCTTTTCTGTTGTCTTCACAGTTATCAGGCCCAAGCCCAGATAAATCTCTTCCAGTTCTATCAATTATTTGCTTAAACCTAATGGACAAAACCTTGCCAAACTAAAACTAACTTTCTTACCTACTAGATACATTCTAGGGCATGGCTACCCTGAACCTCTTCCCCCATCCTGCTCAGAAATGCAGAGTCCCTTAATCCAGGCCTCTTTCTGGAAAACTGCTTATCAAAACTTCCCCCACTGCTCCTGCAGGTGCACAGTCCATCACGATGGTAGCACATTCATGTATTGCCAGCCTATAAGCCAGATAGATCAATCTCTTAGACGTGGAAGTGTTAAAGATTTTGTCTCTTATTCCAACAGTCTCTTAAGAACAGCCTTGCTGTATATAAAATCAGTTGACCTTTATTGCTAATTACCCTGGAGAGAAAGTGGCAGATGAGTACAAGGGACAGCAAATGCCATTCCTGAATAGTTTTTGTCGACTCAAGGGTAGGTGGGTAGCACTTTGACTCAATAGAATGGAAAAATTTCAATTTGCAACAAAATGTGTGTTCTAATCATCCTATTATGTAAGTAAAAGCTTAATGAATAAAACTGCCTAAATTGGTTGATTTTGCCATTGCAGTAGAGAAAGTAGAAAGGCATCTTAACACAGATAAGTTCTATTTATCAGTTGTTAAACAAAAATTCTAAGAAAAAAAGGGATGTTGAAATTGCTGCTACAACTAGTTTAAGGGACTAAGGTTAGAAATACTTCAGCCATGTACAGCTGAATTTAAAAGCATGAAATCCATGCTTAACTGGGAAGGGTTGCTCTATAGTTTGTAATTCATATGTTAATCTCAGACAATACAGTATTTGCTAAAAATATGGATTTATATCCTGCAAACATGCAGTTACATCATCTGAGTTATCAAAATTGCTTAAGTGGCAGCCCAAAGAATGAAAGGTTGAAATCAGACTCTCCCACAACAGCTCATTATGTATATACTCTGGCTTTGTCTCTAGTTTTGTGGGACAAGTAGTATATTTTTCAGCATGTAAGATGCACCTGAGTATAAGTTGCATCTAGATTTAGAAGAGAAAAACAACAAAGTTTTTGGCTTCCACGTGCCCCTTTTCAGGGCCTTTTTTTGGCCCATTTCCAAGGCTTTTTTGGCCCATTACTGCGGCTTTTTGACCTGTTTTTGAGGCTTTTTGGCTTAATTTTTAGGCTTTGTTGGCCCGTTTTTGAGGCTTTTTTAGCTCTTTTTCTGAAAAAAACCCCCAAAATGGGCAGGAGAAAGCCCTGAAAACATTTCAGAAAGCCCCGAAAACAAGCTGAAAATGTCCCCCCCAAGCCCTGAAAATGGGCCAAAATTAGCCTTGAAAATGGGCCGAAAAAAGGCCTGGAAAGGCCCGAAAATGGAGTGTGTGAAGGCTAAAAAACAGCTGGTGGATGGGTGGGGCTTTGGCAACATTCACTGTATAAGATGCACAGACATTTTCACCCACATTTTTTTTGGGGGGGGGGAAGTGAGTTCTATAGGTTGAAAAATACGGTAACTCTTGATACTACCACTTATATTCCAAATGGTGGTTTACTGGGCATTCCCCCAGCCCTGGTATGTGAGCAAAATGGGGTTTTTAGACTGCTAGGATTTTGAAAATTAAAAAGTAAAAATAGGGGAAATGGAATAATGCAGCTTTTTGATTGGATAGCTGCAATACATGTGAAAGGATCGTTTGGCCTTGAGAAACAGACCAATTGCACAAAAGATACACATCATTTGGGGACTAAAGGATAATTCTGACAACTTTAGCAGCTAAATAAATAACCCTTACTGACTAAACACAATAGCACCTGTTGTCAAGATGCAAAAGAGGCAACACCAGAATCACGCATTAAGCAGCTCTTTCTTACAAGACCCTGTTGTCCCCAAATAGGCATTAGCTTGGCGGTAAAGCAACCACAGGATGTGACACAAAGTATACTTTTATTTTGGTACCAAGATAGAAGGACCTTGGCCAAAAGCTGCCAAAGACCATGAGTAAAGTCTTACAGCCATTTTTATAGTTGAAGGATGGTCCCATACAACCCTTTGCCCTTCCCCTAATAAGGCATGCATAACATATATTGATTGGTTAATTGGATTACAACCCCTAATTAGCTTCTTATGCTAATAGCTAAAATCACATCACTTTTTGTTCACCCAGGTCACGTGCTTTCTTGCTAGCTAAGTGGTTTTTGGGGTTTTTCTTGTAAGCAAACTATCTTGTTCCTTATAGTGGTATAGTGGCTAGTGGTAAGTTCTAACAAGTAAGTACTAACACCTGTCTCCTAAAGACTTCACAGCTCTGCCTCTACACCTTCTTCTGTTTGCAGAGAAGAATAAAAAGCAGTTTTTAATTCTTTGTCTAAGGCAGCGTCCCCCATAATCTCTTCTCCCCCTTTGCAGAGAATAAAAGAACAAACCAGTTGTGTCTTGTGGAAGACAGAGACAGGAAGTGACAAGCTGCTTCTAAGGCAAAGAGGCTAAGTTTGGTTCAGAATTCATATTCCTACCCAAGTCCTATCTCCATATCTGACCCTTCCTCTAATCACATTCCATTATCTGGTCCTTCACCCTTCCAAAAGTAAACTGTTCTTTAGTCAAGTTATAAATTTAAAAAAGCAGGACACAAAACTACATATAGCTCTAAAACTAAAAACTTAGGAAAAAAAACCCCTAAATACACAAGTATTTATGGTTCCAGTTTCTTTGTGTTGAAGAGTGATGGCTTGTGGAAAGAAACTGTTACACAGTCTGGATGCGCGGGCCCATTGAGTCCATTTGCCTCAAAATGATTTCAGGCTGCAGTTGCCAGAAAGGCAATGGTTTAGCTTGGGGCAAACAGAAAGCATCGAACAATGTTGCGGCTCCTTAAAGCCTGCTCTTCTTTTTCAAATCACAACTTAAAAGGCAAAACCCGGGAAAAGTTCAGCTCAACCGATTCTGGCGCCATCCGTCCCTAAGCGGAAGGGACAAACGCGGTTTCGGCAACCCCCGCACCCTCCCTTTCCACCCGGCGGGCCCACTCCTTGGCTCCCCGGACCGCCTCACTGAAGCTTCGCAAAACGAACCGGAAACCGGAGGACGCACATGACCCCGCTAGACTGAAACGCCGCCCTCACTTTCCCTTCCTAGCGCGTTTTTTTATTTTCCTCCCTCCGCCGTAGCTCTCGCAATCCGAGACGGAACTGGTCTCCGAAGCCGGGCTTTGCAAACGGAGGAAGAGGAGGAGGAGGAGTGGTGCCTCGGGAGCGGGTGTCCTGGTCAGCGGGGAAGGGTCCGAGGGTGGAGGCCGGGTTGAATCAAGGCTTGGGGTGGTGGTGGTGGTGGTGTTATAGGAAAGACCCGAGATGGAGTGGGACGGGAGTCGGGTCAGCAAAGGGGAAGGCGGCGCTGGAGGCGCGGTGTGCATCGCGCTGGCCTGGTTGCCTTCGCTCCTTGAGGTTCTGTGACGTCACTCGATCGGTAGTCCCCTGACGAGAACTTGAGCTGGCTCTCAAATATCAAAGAGGACGCCTCGGCCTTTTCAACAGGCTCCGCCTTTGATTTTTTTTTTTTTTTTTAAACCACGAATTGCTTCTTTGGGTGGGTTCCAAAGTTGTTGTTTTTTTCCCCAGCAAAGGCGCCCTTTTATTGCAAGGCTCTTTTTTTTTTTTTTGTTCTGGAGAAAATCTTTCTCTATGGGGTCTCTAGAAGTCGCAAACGGTTTGACGGCACCTCCCCGATTATTTTTGTTACTCCGACAAAGCTTAGAGGATCCCTGTAGTAAGTATTTTGTGGGTGGGGTCGCATCGGTGAATGGATACTATTTGTGACCCAGGTCCAGAACCAAACGATCCATTTCTTCCGCTGTTCCAAAGTGCCAGCTTTTGAAGCCTCTTAAGTTAACCATGAAAGGATACTTTCCCAGGATCTTTTGAATTAATAGCATAGGAAACCTATAAGTAGTTTAGGGAAATTAGAAAGTTTCTGGGTTTTTTTAAACACAACAACTTTCCAAAGCCTGCTTAATGGGAATTCATTAAACCTAATATCTTAAGCAGGACAATATTTTATGACTCTCTCTCTCTTACTTATTTACTTACTTTACTGGCCTATATTTTTCACCTACAATATTTTATGACACAGACACACACTTCATACATTTCCTTGACAGATAAAATAATTTCCAAATAAAACAGATTTGGGAAGGGGAAACCTTGCTAGTTTTAATGTTGGTATGAAACCAAAAGTAATGATCAAGAACGCCATGAAAACTTATAGAATAGTCAGAAAAAAAATTCTTTCATCCCTTATTTAATAGAAAGTAAGTACTATATTTCTTTGACTCTTAGTGGACAACATGGATTGTTATTATTTTTACTTCTAGCAAAAGCTTGCATATAATTCTCTGATTATTCAGAAAATAAAATTATATTGTATTAAAATTATATATTTTAATAAAATTAAAAAGATACCAATTGCACCTGGCCCTTTGGAAGACTTTACCCTCTAAGGCAGTGTTTCTCAACCTTGGCGACTTTAAGATGTTTGGACTTCAACTCTCAGAATTCCCCAGCCAGCTTTAGTCCAAAGCTGAAGTCCAAACATCTTAAAGTCGCCAAGGTTGAGAAACACTGCTCTAAGGTAAGATCCACCCCCAGCCTTCAATCCTTCCACAAAAGAGCCTGAGGACCTGGCTCTGCTGGTAGGCATGGGGATCAAATGGGGGAATTTGACACTGGAGGTGATGGCTAGATTGATGGCAGCTTCCCCCTTCCCTCCCCCTTGCTCCCTGCTCTCCAGCCATTCATCTTTTTGGTTATCCTATTGATGTATTTATTTTTGTTATTGTTATTTTTATTCTATTTTACTTCTGTTTATGCGCTTTCATTTTTCTTCCTTTTCATTATTGTAAGCTGATTCGAATAGCCCTAAGTGAGCGAAGTGGCAAATAAATTTAATAAATAAATAAAAGAGCTGAAAATATAACAGAATAGGTGAGATCATCCAACTCCCTGAGGTGAGGTATCATCAGTACATTGCTGATACTTAACTTTATATCTCCAGCTAGTGTGACACAAGTGTTGCTGTCATTTCCGTTTCACGGTGTCTGGAGGCTGTGGGGAACAACAGATAACACTTAAACCCTGGCAAGACTTGAGTGGTTATGGCTATATGGAATCTTGAGACCTAGTTTAACAACTTTAGTTCTAGATTGGGTCATACTTCCCAAGACAGATCCTGTGCACAACCTGGGAGTTAGAGTTACGAGTCCAAAGAGCAAGTGGCTGGCATAGGTAGGAGACCCTTTACTCAACTTTGTTTTGCACCCTTTCCTGGATTGTGAGTCCCTTCACTCATTCACTCATGCCCTGGTCATTTCATGCTTGGAATACTGCAGTGTGCTCTACATGAGACTACTCTTGAAGAATATTCAGACGGTTTCAGTTGGCACAAAATGAAGCAGTGCGAACAGTTTAGGTGGCTCGTGTAACAACTCTGTTGTGTAAACTGCACTGGTTTCCAGTTTGATTCCAGATCCAGTTCAAGCTGTTGGTTATCACCTTTAAAGCCCTTTATGACATAGATCCAGGATATCTGAGGAACCATTTCTCCCCAATGGGATTGGCCCACCCCTCTCGTGCTAACAAAAAGGGAATGTTGCGAATCCTGTCAGCCAAGGAATTGTGGCTGATGGGGTCCAGGAGGAGAACCTTTTCTGCCATAGCTCCTGCCCTTTGGAACATCATCCCCCCCAGATGTGAGATCTGTCCCCACCCTCTCAGCCTTCCAAAAGGGCCTACAAACATGGCTCTGCCAGCTCTCTTGGGGCCCATACGAGGGTGTCCCATTCTGGAGATGGCTAGTAGATTAGATTAGATCCCACCTCCTCATCTGCTTACTCACTGGTCCTTTTTTCTGTTTTAAGACTTGATGATTTAATGTTTTTGTTTTAATTGCTTCTGATACTGTAAGCTGCCCAAAACTAGTGAGATGGACAGCATAGAAATTCAATCAATCAAATAAATAACCCTTCTTAGTAAATGTGATTGATGTATTCTTGCAAATAATTTGAGCAGTAAAATTATTTTAGTGGAATAAAATATATTTTGCATATGTCTTTTTTAGGTAAGAGTGCTGTACTAAAAATGTAGCTGAAAGTCATGTCTTTCCCCTGTGGAACCAAGAGTCTTAATTTTGATATTAGGGAAGCAGCAGCAGAGGAAGAGATGGCAAGTGGAATCACTAGGGCAATATATGATTAAATCAGTTACATACTTAACACTGTTTTTTTTTTTCAATCTTTACCATTGCTGTTTTGTAAATTTTGTACCTGTGTATTGTTTGATGCTATATAGATAACATTTACTCCTTGCCTAAGCTGTGCTGAAAACAACTGTAACTTCCAAGTGAAGTAAAAAAAGGAATAGAAAATTCACAAGGGGAGAAAGTTCAGAAGCTATTTTGGTCCAAGAAAAGTGATATCTGAAGCCAGGGAGGTTAGGGGAAAAGAGAGAACTTGAACTTGTCCAGCACAAGATGCTAATGCCATGAGCTACGGTTTAGAAGTGACAATGACTGAATCAGAACAACAGGCCACACAATCCATAGTAAGACTTGATTCACACAGTATTTTAAATTACTGTGAGTGGTTAAGGTGAACATACATGACATACATTTTCCTCTCGTCTTGCGCATCTTAGCCATTTTCATTGAATCTTTCAGGCTGTATGAACCTGAAGCTGCCATCTTTGACTTCCCATTAACGGCAAGTAAAGTTTCAATTTACAGCTTTCTTTATCTAGCTATTCCAGATTTGTACAACGTACTTAAACTTTGAAAAGTTTACTTAACAAGCTGAACAAGACAAGATTATGATGATGGTGATTTTGTCTGTGTTAATCCATGCTAAGTTACAACAAGTATTGTGGTAAATGCTGCCTATCAACCCAGTTGCGAATAGCCAAGTGAGGTTTATTGAGCAGACAGAATTTAATTAGTAAAGATAAGAATTCCAAAGATTGATTTATTCAATCTTTTACATATCACTGTCTTTATTTTAAAAAGTTTTATATTTTATTTTATATATAGAACAGAACAGAATATTCTATATTGGGCAAATGTGATTAGACACACAAGAAATTTGTTTCTGGTGCATAAGGTGTACAAGCAGAAAAATGATAAATCATAAAATACAATCATAAATCATAAGATAGAACCAACAAAGTGATAGCCATAAGATATCAATAGGTGTACGCAATAGGAAAGGTAAGAAGGATAATAGTAATACAGTCATACTACATGGGTAAATATCCTTAGGCATAATAAGATAGTGCTGTGGGAATTAGGTATTTAGTAGAGTGATGGCAGCGGATGAAATTGTCTTTGTGTCTAGTTGTTTTGCTATACAATGCCCTATAGCAGAGGTGGGCAATTACGGCTCCTTCATGACTCGTGGACTTCAGGAATTCTGGGAGTTGAAGTCCACGAGTCATGAA
>JAEANM010007790.1:0-17466 GCA_017656035.1 Myanophis thanlyinensis | reverse complement strand
ATAATAATAATAATAATAATAAGTTTCTCTTTCCATTTTTAATAGCTATCCTTTCTTTCCATAATCTTACTTATATTTCATATTTGTAATTTTTATTTTTAATATCTAAACATTGGTAAAATGCCTCATCCAGTTTGTTCTTTTTCCTTAATTTCCAATGTCAATCGATTCATTTCTGCATATGCTAATATTTTTTTATCACTTTCTCCTCTGTGGGAGTCTCTTTGCTTTTCCAAAATTGTGCAAATGTAACTCTAGCTGCCGTTAATATATGCAAAATCAAATATACATTTTCCTTACTATAGTTTTTTGGTAGAATGCCCAACAAAAATATTTCTGGCTTTAAGTCAATGTGCTGTTTCATTATTTTTTCCAGCCATATATGTATTTTAGTCCAACGTTTTCTTGCTTTTGTGCCATTGTAACTTTGAATGGTCACTTAATGAACTGTTATAAACCGAGGACTCCTGGTATTCACCGATCCAGCAGAACCAATTCAGATTCTTTTTGAATCCACTCCGTGCTCCAAGCCAACTAGAATTATTGTGCATCTCAAATCAATCTTTCTTTCAGCACATTTAAATCTTAGCCACCTATTCTGAAGCTTATATTTCAAAATTCGAAACTGCGATTTCCCCATGGGGGAATAAAGCAATGTTTTTCTGTTCCAGAGTCCTGTAGCTACAATTGCTTGATGATTATAAATGCTTCCTTTCGGAGATTTCCATTTACGGACCAGGCACAGTTATCTTATCCAAAGGAATTGTACATCCATTCCATAATATTCATTTTGGGATTAAGATTACTAATTCTAAGAGCCTCCTTCATTTATTCATCTCTTTCAGCTAATTTTGGAGGGGCTTTCCCTCCCCCCTGAAAATGTAATGCATTTATAGCCATCTGCTGGGGGAAAAAAGCCAGTATTCTGGGCTGCTGGAGGTAAAAAAGGATTTGCATGCAAATAAACTGAACAGAGCACAAATTTTCCCTTCCTGTTTGAATTTTAAAGGATAGATTCCAATGCTCTGCTAAGAAAGATTTAATAGACACACGCTATTCCATGCAATGCAGGCATAAACAATAAAGCAACTTACAGGTAGTATAGGGGAAGACAAAGGAATAATAATTACTTAAAAAAAAAATACCTGAGCAATGGACAAACAAAACTGGGAAACTCAACAGAGGGAAACCATGGATAAAATAAATGTTTTCGCTTCAAATGTGCAGGCAATTTCTTTCTAAAGCATTTGAATGCGATCTCTTTAAAAGGCTACTACGTATCCCATAAACTTGAACATCAGCTTCCAGTTAGTAAAACGTCTGGCTGCATCCAGAACAGGTTAACCCACATATTACCCCAAAAGAGGGAGAAGGCAGCTATGGGACGTAACATTCACACACACACAAAAATAATAAATAAAAATGCTGAGATAACTCCCAGATAGGGTTTCGCTTTCCCAAGTCCCAAATCTTCAATCCAGAGATCCTTTCACCCAAGGAAGGAAGGAAGGGGGACGGAGAGAGAGAGAGAGAGAGAGAGAGACTCTGAACTTTGGAAGTGGGAAAAAAAAGATAACAGGGCAGACCTAATGCGTGCTTGGACTAATCGCCCAGATCTTTAAGTGCCTCCTTCTCATAATCTTCTGCCATAAAATGGAAAGCCCGCAAATGTGGTCCGCCTGGTCTAAGGAAGGAGACAGCTCTATCTTTGAACGCTGCCGCCTCCCCAACCCGAGACCCAGGCCTATTAAATTGGTTTTTTTTTTATCTCCTCCTCCTCCACCCACAAGGTGAAGGGAAAATCTTAAGAGCTGGATATTTCAACACCTGCCGGTTTTATCTCCTGGCTCCCGCTGCTATCATCTAAGGCGGTTAATTACCCAGTTTGGGACTTCTCCTGCAGGAGACAAGCGAAAAACAGCCAGCAGCACTTTTAAACTGACAGCTCATTATGTTGCACTTATCTTAAACAGCAGTCAGAGCGAGAGGCTGTCTCCTTCCCCAGTTCCCAAAGACCTTGACTTGACAAATAAATGCCTTTTGCTCTTTGTGGCTCGACAGGCGGGCTTCCTCGACTTACGGCCGAGCCCTGACATTTCAACGGCAGCCGAGAAAGGCCATAAAAGCGGGGCAAGATTCGTTCAACGACGTCTCGCGTAGCAACCGAAATCTGGGGCTCGACCGCGGTCGTAAGTCGAGGACTACCTTGTGCACGGTTAGATCTATCTGAACTTACGACCTTTCTCGCCATGGTTGTTAAGCGATTTGCAGCGGTTGTTAAATGAGTAACCCGGCTGTTTAAGTGAATCTAGTGCCTGGCTTCCCCGCTGACTTAAAATCGTTAAGTGAATTACTGAAGTTGTTAAGTGACTCTGGTTCCCCCGCTGCTTGTCAGAAGGTCACAAAAGGTGATCACATGACCCTGGGATGCCACAACCGTCATAACCACATGCCAGTTGCCTCAACTTACAACTGTGACCGTTCGAAGTGCCAACTGCACTGAAAAAGGGTGACCCTTTTTCATACTTACGATGTCGCAAGCAACCTCCCCCCCAATGGTCATATAATCAAAATTCAGAGACTTGGCAATGAACTCGTATTTATGATTGCTGCAGTGTTTTGAAGATGTGTGTGTGTGTCTGTGTGTGTGTGTGTGTGATGGTATCCCCTTTTGTGACTAGCAATGTCAATGGGGAAGCCAGGTTTGTTCAACAACCGTGTTGCTAACTGAACAACTGAGTGATTCACTTAACATCTGTGGCAACAAAAGGCCGTGAAATGCGGCAAAATTCACTTCACAAATTCCTCACTTAGCAACAGAAATTTTGGGCTCGATTGTGGTCATACGTCGAGGACTACCTGTCTGTACTTAGGTATATCTGAACTTAAATGCTCAGGTTGGGTAGCAGGGTCTTCTTCTGAAAGAACGGCACAGGAGTTTTGCAAGATCAAAACTTGCAGCCATTCCCCTCTTAGGGATCTGTAGTGGTCCATCATGGAGCTGGAATATTCAACAAAACGTAAGAATATCACACCCCATATATGTTCAGTGGGAAAGCAAGTGGAGGATCAGGCATCCAAATATCCTTAGTTACATTTGCAGAATATAAACATTCTCTTCTCCATTATCTAAACAAATGTAAGTCCTTGTTATCTTAACTTACAGTGTGTTCCTGTGTATGATGTTACTCTAAATAGCAGGCCTGTGTATTTGAACCTCCTGCATCTTCTAACGGGCCAACTGTTGATTCCAAGATGTTGTTTTGGGGTATACAAATAGTCCTCGACTTACAACAGTACCTTCAGTGACCGTTTGCAGTTACAACGGCAGTGAAAAAAGGGACAGTTTTTCATGCTTAAAACCTCTGCAGAAACTCCATAGTCACGTGATAAAAATTCAGGCCCTTGGCAACTGGCATGTACTTATGACGGTTGCAGTGTCCTGGGGTCATGTGATCACCGCCTCCTGTCCTGACAAACAAAGTCAATGGGGAAACCGGATTCACTTTACAACCCTGTTACTAACTTAAAAACTGCAGAGTATCAACCCTGAAGCTGGCCTCAGCGAGGCCATTCTCTAGCTTCCAGCGTTGCCACCCTGGAGATGAGGGTTAGGGAGGGGGGGCAGTAGAGATAGAGGGAATTTGTAGCCAAAACAAAATACTTTCCCTTGGGAACCAAGGACATTCCCACAAGTGGTTGGAGAGAAGTGGAGTAAGGTTACCAGGCAACTGGATGACAGGATGATTGGACCATGTGACTGACTGATTGGGGAAAGGGAAAAACTTTTACTTTTAACCCGATGAAAATCGCGGGAATATTCAGAGTCAGTTTTCACCAGCCGGTGCCAATATGATATTTCTTTGAAGAATCTATCTGCCTCAGAGTCCATACGCCATGGGCGTATTCCTTGGAACTCTGACACAGTGATTCACTTAACAACTGTGGTGCGAAAGTTTGTAAAATGGGGCAAAACTCATTTAACAATTGTCTCGCTTAGCAACCGAAATGTTGGGCTCAATTGTGGTCGTAATTGTGGGACTCAATTTTATGAGGGTAGGTAGAGAGTTTCGATGTCTAACTTGGCCTGTGTCCTAATCTAATGGGGAGGCACTTTTTTCTCACAATAAACAGCTACCAAGTTTGGAAGATGATTTTAGATTCAGCGCTTCCGTGGAGGTTCAGCTACATGTATTTTTATGTTGCACAATAACAGAAGATGATTGATTTGCCCACAGAAATAGTTCATGTGCAAGGGAAATCTGGCCACAATGGTTTGCGCTTGAATGATCTTTGAATTAAATTACCTTCATGCTTTCTATTGGTGGCTTGAAGATGTCTTAGAAACTTCATTTCCAATCCCCACTTTATGAGCATTATAGTCAGGGTGACAAGCTGTATATTAAAATATATTTTACTTTTTATACTGTTTTCATTTTCCCTTAAAATATTAACAGAATCTACAATGGTCAGAGAATCAGTGTCTTCACTAGCTAATGATGGTCAAGCTGAAACTAAATTAATCAAGTAAAAATAGCCAACAGGGAAAAATTCCCTTCTCAAACTTCGTCAACCCCACAAATAAGTTACCCAGACCCAATCCACATATCAAAGGATAAGGTCTGCACGCACAGAATTAATTAATTTAGCTCTCCCAGAGGAACTGCATGTCCACGAGAATAAATATACCTACACAGACAGGCAGACACCCCTCAAGTCTCACCCTAGAATCAGCATGTAGACACTTCAAGCTCCCCTTATAAAAAAATCTTCTGCTGTACCCCATTTCTCTGCAGCCTGTTCTTAAAAGCAAACTGTTGTGCTTATAGGAATACATTTTTTTCTTTCCTCACAGCTGTCTGGATTTCATTGTTATTTATTCTTGTGCAACCCCGGCTCGAGCTGGAACCCCAAATTATTTTTCTGACACCAGGAATAATCATACTCTGCTCAGTCTATTTTAACCCAATTCTGGTGCCCTGGTGGCCCAGCGGTTAGATTATAGAGTGTTGCAGGCAAACTCTGCTCACTGCCAGGAGTTTGATCCTGACCAGCTCAAGGTTGACTTGGAGTTCCATCTTTTGAGGTCGATAACATGAGGACCTAGGTTGTTGGGGCAATATGCTGACATTGTAAACCACCCAGAGTTTTCTGTAAAAACAGAAACTGTAGAAAAAACAATTACTACCAACCTGCCTTCCATTGAGGACCTCTATATTACACAAATCAAAAAGAGGGCTGGGAAAATATTTACAGACAACTCACATTCTGGATGGAAATTTTTCAACTCCTACCCTCAAAACGATGCTACAGAGCACTGTACCCCAGAACAACTAGACACAAGAACAATTTTTCCCTGAACGCCATCACTCTGTTAAACAAATAATTCCCTCAACCCTATCAAACTATTTACAAAGTCTGTATTACTGTTATTCTTCTCATCATTCCTATCACCTATCTCCCCCCACTTATGACTATAACTTTGCTGCTTGTATCCTTACGATTTACATTATTATTGGTTCCTAAATGATTTGATTGCTTACTTGTACCCTATGACTATCATTAAGTGTTATATCTTATGATTCTTGATGAATATACCTTTCTTTTTATGTACTGAGAGCATAGGCACCCAAAACAAATTCCTGGTATGTCCAATCACACGTGGACAATAAAGAATTCTAAAGCATTATGGGGTGGTATATAAGTCTAAGTGCTATTGCTATTGGTAATTCAAAGCACTCGCATTAATTTACAGAGTCCTAAATATCTGGAGACCCTCTCTCTATGTCACCTACTTTAAAAATGTTAGCAGAAAAACCTCTTTTCGGGATTTTGGGTATATGATGTAAAAAGAAGGAAGGAAAGTTTCTCTTGTGCAAGAAATTTCAGTAAACTGAAAAACAGAAAGTAGTCTTAAAATGTGCTTTTCCACACTTACCCGGAGCCTGTCTTTGGGTAGGGCAACAGCTCCTTGCTTGATAATTTCGAGTACCCTTTCCACCGACAGCACAGCTCCAGGATGCTCGATCCGTGAGCTAAAGAAGCTGATCACCTTGAATGAAACAGGAAATAAAGACAATAACATGACTTAATGAAGCAAGGCCAGGAATCTGTCTGCTGCATTAAAAAACAAAATTTGAAAATCTGCACAAGTGGATTAGGGTGATGATGGAGTGGTTTCTTAATGGGAGCTCACCAGCTATACAGTTGAACGCCAGATTTAAAACTAAGACTAAATATTTATAAACCAAATGAGCCAGAATTTAAGTATTGTTTCAAATCTGCTTCTTGTTTGAGAATTGGGATTGAGGGAAGCCAACCCTCTCCTAGAAGAGTGAAATGTTTTAGGAAATATTTTTTTAAAGAAGGCAGAATATTATATTTCCCTGGATGAGAAATTGAGAAACATGCTCTTGAGGACAGAAACTTGGAGCCTCAGCTCCCTGCCCTCTGCCCACCAGCCCCCCAAGCAGATACTGAGCTGGGACAGCTTTAGAAATGCAGATTTGGCAATCCAATATTGCCTGCAGCAAGGTCTGGATCTCAACAAAGGCAGGGCAGAGCCATTCAGCCACAATAGGAGAACAAGTCCCTTCATTGCATCACCCAGCCAGCTTTAACCATGCCTGGGATTCAGCCAGCCTATCAAGTTAGCCGTGACCTTTACAAGAGCCAATAGAATACATATTCTTGCACAGGAACAGGAAGTTCAAGAGCCAAGCCCAAGAGAGGGTATAAATACTTCTCTCTCTCTCTCTCAACTCCATGTGGTCAGCTGCACCAGAGCCATGTGCTTGATGGTTCTGCTTCATTAAATCATCTTTCCAATCAGCCCCCATGTTTCCATTGTCTTTCTTCCCCCCTTGGAACTGAACCAGATGGATATTTCTTCCAACAGGATCCAAAAATGTCCATATATTTGTACAGGAATGATTCTCATCCTTTTCTTCACCACGGACCTCCTTTAAATACCTTTTGTGACCAGGGACATGGCCACAAGACTTAACTCAAGACATAAATCATAACATTCCTTCAAGTCTTTGTGAAGCCCATGACAACATCACAGCCCTCCAGGTGTCCACAGACCACAGGCTGAGGACCACTGCTGTATAGCATGGAGATCAGGAAATTAAGCTGTAAAAACCCACAAGGACCCCCATTCAGATCTTACCATTATTAACCGTCTACCGCCTTATTCATTTAGTGCATACAAGCACTGTTTATACCATTTCTTAAAATAGTTAGTTTGCCACAAAATGACTTTTATGGGAGTTGTGTGTGTAACGTCTCCAAATGTTGGTCAGTAGAAAACACCACATTCACAAAAAGGAAAGTTTCTGTCCAGTATGAAAGACCAAGGCCACACATAAAGGGCCAATTAAACTGATTTATTAGTTTAATTTAACCATTTGTCTGAAATAGTATAGGGTGGGGGTGCCCCATACGTTGATTGCGATCTACCAGTCAATTGCAAGGGTCATGTGGGTAGATCGCATGAAGAAAGGAAGCCACCGCTGCAGCTCGTGTTCGTTTTAAAAAGTTTTCCTGCCTTCCAGCTGCTCGCCCAGGAGCAATCCCGCTTGCCAAAGCGCAGCAGAAGGCAGGAAAACTTTCGATAAAAAAAAGATGTTCAGACTCTAGAAAGAGTGCAGAGAAGAGCAACAAAGATGATTAAGGGACTGGAGGCTAAAACATATAAAGAACAGTTGCAGGAATCAAATCAATTTTTTTTATTCATCACATGCACAGTCATACGTGGTGTGAAATGCAGTGAAATCTGTATATGACCGCTCGTGACTGTAGGTAGTAGGGCAAGAGAATAGTACAGGGAGGGAGGGAGAATAAATTA
Source organism: Myanophis thanlyinensis (assembly GCA_017656035.1). Taxonomy (NCBI): domain Eukaryota; kingdom Metazoa; phylum Chordata; class Lepidosauria; order Squamata; family Homalopsidae; genus Myanophis; species Myanophis thanlyinensis. Next base: position 9,617 of record JAEANM010007790.1, on the reverse strand, counting down.
GGGAGTGGTTGAGAGAGGTAGATTATGGGAATACTTTACAGTCCTGGATTGTTATGGTTTGGTTTAGGATCTGTATTGCCTGTGGAAAGTAACTTCTCCTTAGTCTCTCTGTGTTGGCTTTCAGGAGCAGAGGAATTGGGTATGTCTAGTTTAATGAAAAGAAGGATTAGGGGTGACATGATAGCAATGTTCTGATATCTCAGGGGCTGCCACAAAGAAGAGGGAGTCAAGCTATTCTCCAAAGCACCTGAAGGCAGGACAAGAAGCAATGGATGGAAACTAATCAAGGAGAGAAGCAACCTAGAACTAAGGAGAAATTTCCTGACAGAGAGAACAATTAATCGGTGGGATGACTTGCCTCCAAAAGTTGTGGCATTCCAACAGTGGAGAGTTTTAAGAAGAGATTGGACAACCATTTGTCTGAAATAGTATAGGGTATCCTGCTTGAGCAGGGGGTTAGTCTAGAAGACCTCCAAGATCCCTTCCAACTCTGTTATTCTGCTAGCAATGCCTCTAAATATGTACCTTATCTTGAGAAATCAGCTAGACAGGAATACTGGCCCTGCCACTGAGCCTGCTAACATTCCTTTAATAAAAATCTCCTTCAAGGACTTGGAAATGGTTTGCTGGAAATGGTTTGCTATTCCTTTGTACTCAAAGAGTTAGACACCCACCTGGAGCCATTAAGCCTCATTAGGCCTTTACAACTCCATTGCTATTAGTAAAACAAAAGAGAGTCAATCAATGGTCTGATTATTCAGGGATTCAAATGAGACACACCATTCTTGTAAGCAAACTACACAGACGGCCACCTCTCTAATCTGGGGCAGCACCCAAGTTGCTTTGGAGAAAAAAGTGCCAAGTAAATGTAGGGGAAAAAAATGTTTACTCAGTAATGGAACCACTTTGCTGATAACTAATAATTTTTTACTGCAAATCCTAAACAAATTTCTTTCAAAAATGTGAAAAGCAACCAGTTAGAAATAGGACTTTTTTTTTTTTTTTACAATGCTACATCATAAACAGCATTTGCAATAAAATGGGATTTTTAAGGTGGGGAAAATATGCCTTTTTTAATCTGCTACGTCTGTTTCAGGTTCTAAATACTTTGTTAGGATAAAGGTGGGCAACCACGGGCCCTTTATGACCTTGGGAACCTCAACTCCCAGAATTCCTGAGCCAGTCATGAGAAACTATTTTTCACACTTATGACAATCACAGCATCCTGTGGTCATGTGATCAAAATTAAACTGCTTGGCAACTGACATATACTGTACTTTTAGGTGTATAAGACACACCCGAGTGCACAACGCACCTGAGTATAAGATGCACCTAGATTTAGAAGAGGAAAACAACAACAACAAAAAGTTTTGGCCTCTGCAAGTCACATTTTTGGGGCTTTTCTCAGCCCGTTTTCAGCTTTTTGGGGTCGTTTTCAGGGCTTTTTTAGCCGATTTTGAGACTTTTATGGCCCATTTGTGGGCGGGATTTGGCCCATTTTGGGGGGCTTGTTTGGGCCTGTTTTCGAGGCTTTTTTCTGTCTTTTTTTTCAAATCCTTCCCCCCCAAAACAGGCTGGAAAAAGCCCCCAAAATGGCAAAAAAAGGCGCCTCAAAATCTGGCCTGAAAAAGGCCCAAAAACAGGGCATGCGAAGGCCAAAAAATGGCTGACGAGTGGGCGGAGCTTCGGCAATATTCGCTGTATAAGGTATTTTCACCCTCTTATAGCCCAAAAATATGGTATTTATGATGGTTGCAGTGTCCCAGGGTGTGTGATTTGCAACTTTCTGACAAGCAAAGTCAATGTGGAAGCCAGATTCACTTAGCAACCATGTTACTAACTTATAACTGCAGTGATTCAATTAACAACTGTGGCAAAAAAGATTGCAAAAAAGAAACTGGGGGACTCAATTGTAGTTGTAAGTCAAGGACTATTTGTAGCAGCTGCTCAGGATAACTATCTCCCTCGTTTTAAACCAACAGGTCCTGTTAAAACATGAGCATTTAAAAATAATACCTCTAATTTAATTTAATTTCACAAATTTTTATACCGACCTCCTCCCAAGGGACTCGGGGCAGTTCACAGCCATATAAAACAAGTACATAAAAGTTAAGATATAATTAAAAGGATTAAATCAAGGGCCAATTAAAGGTTAAAAAATTTAAAATAAAAAAAAAAAACAAAACTAAAATAGATCACTAAAATCAACAGAATTTAAAATTAAAACCCCATTATGTGTTAGGCCAGACCAGCTTGCTGAAATAAATGGTTTTTTAATGCACACCGGAAAGGTCCACAGGTCTGCATTGTGAGTACACAAAGGCATCCCCAAAAGCAAGCAACTGAGAAAAGGTAGCACTTTCTTCAGCACTTATTTAGATTTCCCTTCTAGTTCCAGAGCTCTTTTGTTGTTGCTGCTTATCAGATTAATCTAGTAGGAAAATTCTCGATACAACAAAAGAAATAACCAACTTTCTGTAACACGCATGACTTGAGTCCAGCTTTTGTAACCGCCTGCAAGGAAAAAAAAACCCCATCACGTTCTCCAGAAAAGGAGTCCATTTAGTTCTGGAACTAAACTTCAGTAATAAATGAAAACAGAATTCATACTAGCCTTGGTTACTAAGTGACCCAGATGTTTTTTATCTGCAGAATATTAGCGCTGTTACAGCTCAAACCCACAAATCTAAGCAAGTGTAATTCATGTATTCTGCAAATAACATTAAGCATAGCTTTAGGAATATGAGATGCACGGTATAACTTTCTACTGCTGGTCTTTTTTCTCGGCCTCCTTTGAAGAGGGAGGGGGAGAGAGACAGATATGAAAATAAACAATCTTTCTTGCTCGCTTCTACAGCAACAGGGGTGATTAAAATCTCTTCAGCAAGGGATTCCTTTTATAGGTAGTCCTTGACTTACAACCATAATTGAGCCCAAAATTGCTGTTGCTAGGCAGGACAGCTGTGAAGCTACTTTTGCCCCGTTTTGTGACCATCCTTACCAACATTGTTAATTGAATCACTGCAGTTGTTAAGTTAGTAACACGGTTGTTAAGTGAATCTGGCTTCCCCACTGCTTGTCAGGTTGCAAAAAATAATCACATGACCATGGGGATACCTCCCAACTGTTATAAATACATGCCAGTTGCCAAATTTTGATCGTGCGGGCCATGAGGATGCTGCAAGTCGTAAGTGTGAAAAACAGTCGTAAGTCTCTTTTTACAGTGCCGTCGTAACTTCAAACGGTCACTAAAAGAATGTAAATCAAGGTACCAAGGAGTAGCTTCAGATTTAGAGATACCCTCTAGTTTAGCTATTGGCTGTACACTGTTGTGGAGGCAATCAGGTTGGGCAGGATGCTTTGACCATTTTTTATCTTATTTAAGATAAAGATAAGACGTTTAAAAGACTTGGAAGAACTCGTTTCCTGTCCTGATTCTGGCTGTGAGGTCTCTAATTTGGTCCCGTCTATTGAAGAGTTCAAGGATGGTTCTACGGCAGGGGTATCAAACTCAAGGCCAGGGGGCTGGATCCAGCCCACAGGGTGGCTTAGATCTGGCCTGTGGGGCCTCCCTGGAAACAACAAAGGACCGTCCCATGGTGCCTGTGCTCCATTTTCTCTGGCAGAGGGTAGCAGGAAGTCGTCACGGCCGAAAATGGAGCTCAGGAGCCCATTTTCGCTGGCAGAGCATTCAGGCCACCACAGACAGTCCCAAGATGAGCGACATTGAGCTGGACACGCGCTCCCTGCCCCCCAGGTCAAACACAACCGTAATGTGCCCCTCGATGAAATCAAGTTTGACACCCCTATTCTACATCCTAGTCTGGCAAAACGATCTCTGTTGTTTTCTGTTTTCCCAACACCTTTCCTCATGCGGAGAGAAAGGATCCCAAGATGTTCCACATGGGCCATGAGCCTTACAAGATGATGAGGCACAACACCAAGGCACCATGGAAGAAGTTCATTATCAGAGGTCACGGCAAAATGGAGTTTGTTGGTAACGCCTGCTTTGATCGTGTGACCATGGGGATGCTACGATGGGTTAAGTGTGAAAAAAGGTCACAAACCACTTTTTTCAATGCCATCGTAACTTGGAACGACGACTAAAGAAATGCTTGTAAGTTGAAGACTACCTGTAGAAAAAAAATCTGTGATGGGGAACATGGAAGACTATTGGGCCAGCGGAGCAAGTCAGTAGACCTCCAAGGAAAAGGATGTCCTCCTAATCCCTGTCTTCCTTCAGATGGCTTCCTCTCAAGGAGAAGGTGGTTGACCAGCTGATCTGGTTGACGTTCCTTCATTACAGCTAGCAAGATCCACTCTGCTTTGCCTGAAACTCCACCCTTTACCTTTAGGGAAGACTGACTACCTCTCAGATGCAGACTTCTAGGGAAGGGTTGTCAAACTCAAGGCCCAGGGGCCGGACCACGGAGTACTTAGATCTGGCCTGCGGGGAGCCACCTGGGAAACAGCGAAGGACTGGCCCACAGTGCTTCTGTTAGTTTTCACTGGCGGAGGGTTGCAGGAGGCCCTGGCAGCCAAAAACGGAGCTCAGGAGCCTACTTTCGCTGGCAGTGCTCAGGCCACCACAGGTGTCCCCAACAGGAGTGACATCGAGCTGGCCATGCTCACCATGGCCCCCCAAGGTCAAACACAACCATGATGCGGCCCTCAATGAAATAGAGTTTGACACCCCTATTCTAGGGCCTTTGCTGCCATGGGCGCAATCCTCATGTGCAGCCACTCTGTGGTGTTCATCCCAAAGTGTGTAACTAAATGTCTATGGGGATTCACAGTCATCCAGGCCATGGTTGTCCCAAAAGCTCTTTTTTCAAAAGGCAACTTGAAAAAGCACCTTTGAGATATCTGTGCTGAGTGAGGCAGAGAAAGATGGCTGCCCGTTTGTCTTGTCCAAATCATCACAACATAGGACACTGGGAGTAAGTATCCCATTGTTTTTTTCCCACAGAACAACAGCTGATATCCAGGGTCAGAGGGTAACAGAAGGCAGTTCATTAAACACTGTATCAGGAAGGGAGGCGCATCTGGACTTTATTCACGGCCTACCTCTGCAATAATTATTTGTATGTTCTAGGACAAATTAGATTTATGGTTGGCCAATCAACCTTGACCAGAAAGATTCATCTGCTCTGTATACTATTAGCTTCCAGGTCGAATGTAAAGTGCTGATGTTGGTGTTTAAAGTCTTAAATAGTCCCATCCAACATACAGTATCTTGACAATCCCTAAACCCTAATTTCATTTTGTCTTTTCCACCGTCCAAGGCATAGTTGGTGGCTACTCAGGGGAAGATCTTCTCAGTTGTGAAATGATGATGGTGTCCATTCAGTCGCATTCAGTTCTTGATGATTCCTATGGACCAGGTCTCTCCATGTCTTCTGCTCCAGCCCTACTTCTTTGAATTGTTCTATCTCTGGCTGGTGTCAGCTTTGATGATGTCCAGTCACCATTTTCCTTTTACTGCTAACTCTTCCAATCATAATTGTTTTCTCCAGTGAATCCCCCTGCATGACATGGCCAAACATAAGTGAGATGCAGTTTTATGATTTTTTCCTTCTAGTGACATGCCTGGTATTATGGATTCCAGAACTTGTTTGTTAGTCACCTTTGTTGTCCAAGGAATACACAGGAGCCTTCTCAAATATCACAGCTCAAACAATTTTCTTCCTGTCTTCCTTTTTTAAGGTCCAACTTTTACAACCATAGTTGTGAACCCATTAGACACTGGGTTTCCCTAATAATGGGTTTTGGAAAACAACTCAAAAATCTTTTAAAAATATTTTTTACAGGATTTTGCAAGGCCTGGCAAGAATAACTAATATTATTACTTTTTCTTTTTGCTTTTCCATTATTCAGGACTGCAATACTGTGTTCCTACGCTGGCTTTAATATAACAATTTTTATTTCAATGTAAACCTCCCATGCTGATCACTTGATGAAAAGTTTAGAGAAAATATTTTAAGCAAATGCATATGAAAACATTGTTGAACAGCTTTTCAGAAAAAAAATCTATAAATTCAGTTGATCAAATAATGACAACTGACAAACTGCATTAGTGAAACGACTTTGCCAAGAATTCGTTAATAAATTCTGATTTCCAACATTTAGCGTAGATCCAGCATTTTCCAATCATTGTTATACTTGCTGATTAGCTTTTTGAGAGTGTTAAAATTTATTTTTGTCTGTTACAATTCCTCTGAGCTTATTGAATAAATAAGCATGGATTTACTTCTTCCAATAAACTGATGTTCACAACTGTGTTTGTAATAAAATAATATTATATTCCAAGAGAGTTTGGCTGGAGGAAGAACATTTTTACTCATTTATTTTAAAATGTATCTAAATTATTTTTATATGTTTCTTTCAGTGCCCTTCAGCAGATAAAGCAGCGGTATCCTCATATCAAAGCAGCAACAATAAAGAATATTTATAGCAGGAAAGAATAAAGAATATTATCTCTTGCTATAAAGCTGACTCAATCTGAAGTCCTATCAAATACACGTGATCTTCTCTCATTTCTCTGCAAGGAAATATGGAGGCATTTTTACCAAAGTAGACTTCTCACATTATAAAAAAATATTTAAATTCTCCTATGCTAGCAGCTTTCATATTCCACTTCTATAAAAAATTTGATGGTAACTTCTTGCAGGATAAAAAGCACACTATAAAAGCATTGATATATCTAGTATATGAACAGTTAATTTGAGGAACAAATGCAATACTTATGGACTATTTTAGAGGGAGGTCTTAAATGCAGATCAAAGATAGGAAGTGCAGAGATCAATCAAAATAAGGGCTGATAAATTCCATTACCCTCACATCCAGTAAATGGTACCTAATACTCCTGCTTCTTATTTTCCCTACAAAACATCCCTGTGAGGCACTGAATTTTTATTTTTTAGTTATCTTGACTCCAATATTTTTGGAGTGTGGCCTTTGACAGGCACCCATCCCACACACACATATAGGCACACAGATATACAAGATTATGACATGCATCCATTTATGGAGAAGGAATAATCCAGAATTGTTTTTCGATGGATCTACCAGCAATTTGGGCACAGCAACTATTATAACGAAAGAATTGTATATCATGTGTGAATATGTATATCTATTCTATACGAAACCAAAGCAGCTATTTTCAATTGTAAATAGCAATTTCACAGAGGATATTAAGTACATACCAGATCTATGTTCTGCATTATATCCTGGAAAGAGGGATGAGTTCGAAACTGCTCAAAGAGATCTCGCTTATATAGCAGGGCATACACTAAATTGGGGTTATGATGGAGGGAATTTGTTAAGCAGGAGTTGATTATTTCTAACATCATTCGAATGACTTCTTCAATCACATTCAAATCCTGGGCCTAAAAGAAAGAAACAAAGATATTTCCAGTCAGGAAGGTATTAACAAACATACAACAGATATCAGAACACTTTATTGCTTTTATTGATCAAGAACAAATTAATTAAACTTTTTAACAAAACAATTTTGATGGAACATGCTGTTAATACTATTATTTATTTGCATATTTGATTCTCAGCAACATTAATTTGCCAGGCAATTTAAATAAAAAAAAAAAATCACCCATCTCAAAAGGTACAACAGACTGATGATTAATTTTGTTATTTTTAAAAATGTAAGCAATTGTATGTGACCTTTTAATGCAAAAAATGCAAAAAATGCAGCAAATGCAAACAAATACACGTGAATTCCATCAAACTGTACAGTTCAGGGGAAATTATCAGGATTTTCTTGTTAAGGACCCAGTAACAATCCCAATGTAATTGTATTTTGTTATTTTACACCAGCTATGCTAGGGTTCCTTTTAGTGTTCAGGAATCTGAATGTTAAATAAATAATAAAACTGTTGTGGAAAAATAAGCTGATTCTGGTCTTAAATGCCCAGGAGTCAAGGGCTGTTTAGGATATTATAATGGTAGCAACGGGTTAAAAAGATGGCAATGGCAAACCACTTCTGAAATCTTGTCAAGAAAACTTCACAGACTAGTCCAGGCAGTTTCCAGGAATCAATACTTGCCCTGAAATAAAATAAATGAAATAAAATAAAATAATAAAATAAATAAAATTAGAAAATAAAATAAAAAATCAAATAAAAAATTACAATTACAATAAAATAAATCAAATAAAAAAAAATGTACAAGCTGAAATGTCCTCTTTGGAAATCATCAAAAGATAAGAGTTGTGATAGAGTTGTCAGGTCCTTTTGTTGCTTTCTGAGCTTAATTGCTTTTTTGCAGACATTTCATTACCCAACTAGGTAATATCATCAGTGCTAGGATAGCCATTCATTACCCTAGATACCCAATTAAAACTGAACACCATTAAAATGGACACTAATCAGAGCACAGAAAAAGTCAAAGAAACAGTGTAAGATTGGATGATGTGGAGACACTGGCCCATAGAAATCGCCAAAAGGCAGATACGACTAAATGTATAACATCAGCCTTTCATCCTTCTGAGGTCAGTAAAATGAGGACCCAGATTGTTGGGGGCAAGATGCTAACTCTGTAAACTGCTTAGAAGGGGTTGTAAGGTACTGTGAAGTGGTATGCAAGTCTTTATCGCTACTGGTATTGCTATCATCATCACCTCAGATAACCCCTCCTCAATAGAAAAACAGATTCAATCCTGTTCAAGGGTTTGCCCGATTCATAAATAACCTTCCAAAATGATCATCAGAATTGCATTTAATAACATCCTTGGCATCAGGAGGAGTTGCATGCAAAGAGGCTATAGAGATGAGATCGGAGGTTTTACCCCCTACTATGCAGAAGGAAATGAGTGGGATGTTAGCCGAATCACCCCTTCTTCTACCCCCAATGCAGAAATATAGCAGAGTGCTGAGAAGAAACAGAATTAATTTATTCCCCCCTTTCAGCTAGCTAATAGTTTACCTTTGGACTTTTGGGAAACGGAAAAAAAGAGGTTAGAGAACAAGCAGAAAATCAAGGACAAAATGTATATAAGAATGGTGAAATACTATCAACAAAGAGTAGCGTTCTTCATTGTTTTAAACTATCAATACAAAGCCCAGACATCTCTGAATGCAGACATGGCATTAGGGCAGATATAAACCAAGGTTTAAAAACATTTCACCATTACTAAAAATGTTTGATTTTCCGGTGCAGTAACTTTCATACCCAGCTGCAAAACAACCAAAGTATGGAACTGGGATTTCTCCTCAAGAGAAGAGACTTAAGTAAGGAAGGTTTTAGCAATTATCCTTCACTGCAACAGCTGCTCTCCATGTGAAAAAGATATTTTATTAGCCTAGCGTTTTTGTACATCATAGCTTAGACTTCTGAAAGAATTGTGAACATTTCCCTTGTAAAAACTTTCACTTGGCTTCTAATTCTGAAATATTACGTAATAATGCTATCCAAGTGTTCTTTGGATGTGTTTTAGGTGCCAGCCTGCCATGATTTGGGTGACAAATTCTGTTAATATCAAACATGTTCTTTCCAAAAGAAAGTTTTCTAGAAGATACAAAGGAAGATGTTAAATCCTTCTCTAAAAGGAAGCCACCCAGAATTTTGTAGAGGAGAATGAAAGAAAGAAAAAAAGAAAGAAA
>JAEANM010007789.1:0-17468 GCA_017656035.1 Myanophis thanlyinensis | reverse complement strand
AGGAAGTGTTTCAGCTAACATAGGAATTGTATCAGACCCTTCAGCGAAATCAGCTTCCCAGATTCTCTTTTTTTTTTTCCACCGCGGAGAGAAAAAAGAAAAAGTTTTCTTCTGGGACTTTTCTTCTGCTAGTAACTAGTTCGGAGGGCCAGATTAAACAGCCCAACGGGCCGAATGTGGCCCGCGGGCCGTAGTTTGCCCATGTCTGGTCTAATAGAAGCTCCAGGATGGACCTTCTTCCTTGGAGAGGTTCCTGCAGGGTTAGGAAAGAAGCGTTTCTACACCCAACTCCCTATCACGCTACAAATTTGGCCTAGATCTTGGGATATTCTCTTATTAACGCCACTTACCAAAATATGGCTAGTCCTTGACTTACGATCGCAAAGTGAGTCCCAAATTTCTGTGGTTAAGTGTGAGAAATTTGTTCAGTTGAGTTTCTTTCCTCCCATTTTTACCAGTTTCCTCGCCACGTTTTCGTAAGGGAATCGCTGCAAAGGTGAGATCAGTCACCCGGGTTGTTAAGCAAATCTGGCTTCCCAGCACGCCACGATCATCAATACGAACCCCGCTCTCAAGCTTCCCAATGTAAATCACGTGACCGCGGGGATGCTGCCAATGGCCATGTGTGAAAAATGGTCATGTCACTTTTCCCCAATGCCATTGTAACTTCAAGCAGTCAGTAAACGAGCTGCTGTTAAGTTGAGGACTACCTGTACCATCACAGCTCCTCTTTCCCTAATACGGACATCGGAGGCAAGCAAAATTCTGCTTTGAACTTTTCAAAGGGCTTGATAGTCACCTTTTTTTTTGCTCGGCAGGTATGGTGCTCAATGGCGGACCTGCATGATGGGAGACTACAGGGAGTGACACATTGCACCATTTAGGTACTCCTTGGCTTTACCTGGGTTTTTTTTTTACCCCTACCTTCCAAAGGACAGATTGTAGCGGAAGGGATGACAAGAGACTAAGCAGGTACGCAATGGAAGTTCAAATCAAAAGCAATTCAATTCAATCCTTTAGTATCAATGCACCACACGCGCGCAGCAACATTGAGTGCAGTGGCACCAGCAGCCCCAAGTACAAAGGGACCAGTGTATTCTTCATGGCATGTCTGTTGATGTCCTTGTAATCCCCTCTTTTCTCACAAGTATAAATACAGGTAGTCCTCTTACTTACAACAGTTCATTCCGTGACTGTGAAAAGATACAACAGCATCAGGAAAAAAAACGACGACTTATGACCATTTTTTCACACGACCGTTGCAGCATCTCCATGGTCACGTGATTCACATTCGGATGCTTTTGACAACTGACTCACATTTATGACGGTTGCAGCATTCTGGGGTCACGTGATCCTTTATTTTTTGCGACCCTCTGAAAAGCAAAAGAATGCAAAAAGCCAGATTCCCTCACCAACCACGTTACTAACTTAGCAAGTTCAGCAACTCACTTAACAAAGGTAGCAAGAGAAACTAAACTGGGAGAAAACTCACTTAACTAATGTCTCACTCAGCAACTGGGATTCCTGGGCTCAACTCTGGTCGTAAGATGAGGACTACCTATACTTCCTTGTAATCCCTTCCTCTCTAAGGAATGTAAATACATGTATTAATTTCCCCGTGTGAAGAAACCAGCTGGGGGTGGTTAAAAGGTGCAGTTCTTTCTCATCATTTCCCAATTAGCAATCGCTTTGCTTAATGACACAAATAGCTGTTTCTCAACTGTGGTCGCTAAACGAGGATGACCTGCATTATGTTATAACTTGGACACGACCGCAATTGAGCCCCAAATTTCTGTGGTTCTGAGTGAAGGATCCGTTAAGATGTGTTTTGGCCCACTTTACCGACCTTGCTCGCCAGAGTCGTTAAGTGAATCACGGCAGTTGATAAGTTAGTCACACGGTTGTTAAATGGATCTGGCTGAACCCCATTGACTTTGGTTGTCAAAAGGTCGCAAAAGGGGATCCAGTGACCTTAGGACACAGCAATGGTCATAAGCGTGAGTCAGTTGCCAAGCCTCTGAATGGTGATCCCACGATCATGGGGATGGCTACTAAGGTTACAAGTGTGAAAAGCGGTCACAAGTCACTTCTTTCAGCGCTGCGGTTACATTGGTCGGTCACTAAGTGAACTGTTGCAAGTTAACGACAATAATAAGAGAAGAGGTGTTGGGAGTGGGAGTTCTAGTCCTGTTATCAGGGCAAAAAAAAAGCTAACTGGGTGACTTAGGGCCAGTCACTCTCTCAGCCAACCTCGCAGGGTGGTTGTGGTGGACAAAATAGGAAGGAATAAAAGTCCTCAACGTCATGGACTTCATTTAGAGACCGTTGAATGCTGAAAAAGCAGTGAAAATATTGGCTGGCTGTTTTCCACACTTACGACCATTGCAGCATCCCCAAAATTCAGAGGCTTGGCAGCTGACTCATATTTACGACGGTTGTGGCATCCTGGGGTCATACAATCCGCTTTCGCGACCTCCGCCTCTTCCTCACTTCTTCTTCGGGGGGGGGGAGGAAAGGGGGAAATTCCCCGCCTCGAGCCTCCCCTCCCCCCTCTCCCTGTCTCCTTCTAGATCTTTCCTTCCAAAGGGGGAGGGGAGGGGAGGGGAGGGGAAGACAGCCCTGTGGGGCGGCCCGAGGAAACCCCCTCTGCTCACCTGCCCATCCCAGGCCTCGCAAACCTCCCAGGCCTCGCCCGCCAGAAGAGCTTAGCCGAAGAGCAAAGCGCTGAAAGGGACCTTCGAGGTCTTCTAGTCCGACCCCGTGCTCAGAGAGGGCAGTTGAGGAAACCCTATCCCGGGCTGGACTACAACTCCAGTCAGGCGCGGCTGAGCCCCCAACGAGACCTCCCTCTCCGTCCCCCACTCAGCATTGGCGAGAAGAGAAACGCGCCCTCACCGTCCCCGCCGGCTGAAGTCCTCCGTCGCCTTGCTTTACCCAAGGATTTCCGGTTCCGGAAACACTCCCTTCCGGTTCCTGCCGCTCTGGAAAGGCCCCTCCCACGCCGAAACACGGCCTTGGTGTGCGCATGCGCTATCCGCGCGAGACGGGACGTAACGGAGCAGCCGGCGGTTGCCACGGCAACGGAGGAGCCCGGATGTTTCTGAGCTCCGACCGGATGTGATGTTTATTCGAGGCGCCGGTAGAAATCCTGCGGGGGGGGCTCCTCGGCTCTTCTTCCTCCAGGCCTGATGGGCTGGGACTACAGCGCCATCATCCCCAGCCAGCACGATGGGATGATGATGGGATTTGAAATCCGAGCCCACTTTCCGCAGCCCCGAGGCGGTCCAGCTTGCGGGCGGGGGTGGGGAGAACAAGAACCCTGAGCTGACCTCAACACGGGTTGACTGTGCGTCCAGATGACGCCCCAGACACGTGTCTGGGGGAGCGTCGGAATCCTCGGCTTACAAGCGTTCCGATTTTTCTGGGGGCGACGCTTGGGTTCGTTACCTGCCGATTTGATTAACTCGGGAGAGCCTTCGTTCGCAAGACCGTTGTGGATTCTGTTTTCTGTTTTAAGGGCAGATGGAAACAGTCCAAAGAATAAAATACACTTGTAATGTTCACTATTTATGGGTGCAGTTTATCACTAGGCCTTTTGTCTTCTTTTTCACATAAGAGAAACATCTTTAGGAAGAATTGTTCATTAATAGTTAAAAGAAAAACAGTGAGGTTGTGCTTTAAACTGTGCAATTCTATTTTTCATCCAATGAGATTATTCTAGGAGGAAAATAATTCAATTATCTGAACAAGAGACAATTCTCACAATCTGCCATGCTGTCTTCCTTTCCCTGGAGTTTCACTTGCTGGGGGTTCGTTTTAAGGCAGTTTCTCCCAGCCAGAATTCTAGTCACTAAAGTTGAGAAACACTGGTTTAAGGCCTTGTCTTGCCCATATGCATTGTGGATACATGGTACATTAATAACTATTAGAACATGCCAACAATTACCAGTATACAGGTGAATATCTTTTTTTCCCCCTCACCACCTCCCATCCCATGATTCCCAGTATAAATCTCCCATAATTTGTATTGCTGGTAGGTTGGTCTTGGCATCTGTGGTGATCAGCAGGAAGAGATGCATTAAAACATCAGGCAGACAGTTTGGTTGGTGGAAGCTAACAAAGAGTTCAATGCCGTTTAATGTTCAGTGGCTTGGAAACTGCAGTGTCTCCTGTTGAAGTCTCCTGAATGAAAGACGTCGTTGTGGGGGAGCCCTTAACACTCACCCTACGTCTACACCGGGTAGTGCCGAGTCTGTTACGGAGTGCCCATTCAGGTTCCCTATTGATATTCTTGGGACATATTTTTTTTTCAGATCTGCCCTCTGTAGTGTGCGCTTAGGTTCTTCTTTCCACACGGGTGTGCAAACCTTCGCTCTTGGGGAAAGAGATTCTCTTGCTAGGCAGAGACTGGGTGAGGATCAACAAATCACTGACTGAGGTTCAAGGCGGCTTAATTTTGGATGCAGATTAGCTGCTAAAAGCCTACTTTAAAAATGATAACTAATTTGGACCACCCATAGGGCTATTTGCATTCACTTCTATTCTAAGGCAAGACTTGAAATGTTCTTTACTTTGAACTGTAAAGTTGTCTAATACTTTCCCAATTCTTAATAATTACTCAGAGTAAGATCTTGTAAAGCTGGGCAGGTACATTTTCACCCTTACCAGATGCTAAGAGGTTAAGGGTTTTGTTTCTGTTTCAACAAGCCGGTCTGGCCTAGTACCGTCGGTTGGTGATTTTAAATTGGTTTCAAATTGGTTCTTAATTTTGCATGGATTTTAAACTGCTCTAATTTTTTTAAAAAATTAAATCTTAATTCAGTTGGCCTTAATTTAATTGGTTTTTAAATTGTCTATCTGTGGGTTTTATTGGCTGTACACCACCCCGAGTCCTTCGGGAGAGGGGGCGGTATATAAATTTTGACAAATAAATAAAGGGACAAAAATGAAACCCTGTAAACTTGAACCCCAGGAAATGTGTTCATGTGACCTATCTTTAGGATTTTTTTAAAGGTAAAACACGAGTTAAAAGGGGGGGGGGAGTCACACACCTTTAGATTCTTTTTTTTTATTGGCCCACATGGGAGTCAACAATGCTGAAATAATCCTGTGATGGGATTATTGAGAGGCTGAAATGCATATTAATGTTGGAGGCAGCATAGCAGATCAGGCAACAGTACAGAGATTAGGCAATAATAGATGGGAAAGCAAAAACATGCCTTTTTCCTATGGTTATGTGAAAATGACTTGCCCAGATCATCCAGCCTGCCTCCACATTTTTACTTTCTAGCTTAAACCAGACTGGCTGTCATCACACATTTGTTTACCTCCCTTTCCTTGACTTTAAGAGAAAAGAAAACAAGCTTAGCACACATTTAGGAACACCTAGTCTTTATTTTGTAGTTCCAAACACATTAAGGATATATCCCTATTAAAATGCAAAAATCACTTAAGGTTTGCTACACAACATACGCTAGCTTCAGACCTTGAATCACATTCCTTAAACTTTATTACTGTTCATATGCAGTATAAGCTTTCCCTTCCTTCATCTCGACTATTCCTTTCTTAAACTCCCCTTTCCAGAGTTACAAATCTTTTAACTTTCTTACAAGCATACATTTATGAAAATCAAAGCTGTAAAGATGGCAGCTATGCTTATCCATACATTTCACTTATAATGCAGTTTACAAATACAAAGACAGACGGGAGCTAGTATTACTTTTAATATAATGATGTTGGGAAACAGGTTTTTCCTGGACTGTGGGTTTGCAATGTCTTCCTCTTAAGTAGCATATGTGATTAGAAAAACAGTAAGTTTTCCTAAAGAGATTTAGAGGGGAGAAATGTTTAGCTGTTGCAAAAGGGTCAGAAAGGGCAGCAGAGTGGAGAGAAAGAGTCTGGTATAAACAAGATTTTAGAAAAGCAACAGAAGATTTTAAAACAAATAAGTATTACAACTACCACTTTGAAAACGGGTGAAGAAAACGACTTCAAACTCCACTGGTAGCATTGAACCAGAGCCAGACTGAAGGTATGCCTGGGACAGGGAAAATGAATACTGAAACAAGTACACAAACAGTGCAAACAACCTGTCAGTTCAAGAAACAATGGTCAAACTCCAAGAAAATATTTCAAAAACCATGAAGAAATTAAAACACAAATGGAGGAAGTGAAAGAGGTTAAAAGTTAACTTCTTAAATTACTAGTGTCATACCATATCTTAGTCCTTTTTTTTTTTTAACATAAATCATGTACATTTTGCTTTTTCATTCCCATCTAAAGCAGGAGTCCACATGCCTCAATCCAGGCATCCAGCAACCTTCCTAAGGGAGAGCTTGGGGAAACATGCAACGTGGAAGTTCCCTCTTCCTTGTCTCTACCCAACACACGTGTTCCCGTCAGTTTGGGGTATACACGTAAACCTAAGGAGACCCCCTATGTGAGGTAGGCAGCTCCTCTGAAGACCCATTTGTTTCAACTAGCCAGCCTGGCCTGATACCTAGGGTTTTAATTTAGACTTAATTTATTTTAAACTGAATTAATTTAAACTAAATTTTAACTGTTCATATTTTAATTGTTTTTAAACTGATTTTAATTGAATTTTTAATTATAATGATAATGTTAATTGGACATCCTTTATTTAATTATTTTAATAGATTTTTAAATCGTTATTGTATCTGTTTTTTATTGGCTGTGCACCGCCCCGAGTCCCTAGGGAGAGGGGGCGGTATATAAATCAAATAAAACTCAAAACTCAAACTCTATCTTTACCTGCAGTCAACTTTCAAGCCTTTTGCTTGGGAGGAGTGCTATATTTCAAGCAGTACAGACACCTCCCTCCCACCTGACACTTTGCGAGTGAAACTTCCCACTCAAGAAGACTTTTTATTAAAAAGTACGGGCGCCTCCAGGGAAGGGAAATGGGGCCATTCCAGCTGCCGGCTTCCATGCAGAGGCCATTCACTGTTCCTCAGTTGAAATCTTGACCCATCTCGAGGTGTTGAAGATAAGCTGATAAAATAATTTCGTTTTTCTTTTGATCATGGCGATCAAAGACTTTGACAGTATGACTGTACCTTTAAACAAATAAAGAACAGTTTGTAAGATTGCAATGTTTTTCACACGCATCTAAAATCAGTGACAATTTTTTTTTTTGCCTCTGGAAGATAAACAAAGAGATAACAAATTTTCATTCCACACCTTGCACTTCTGCAATGTTAAATCCAGACACCTAGGATTCTAAATTCATTTCTCGTTATCTTGCCTTGTAACAGCAATGTAGTTTCCTAATGTTTTTGCCAAGCACACAGGGGCACTAGGTGCATCCCTCTCTAAAAGGCTAATATATTCTCTGTGAAAAGAGTGAGAATTATATATTTGTAAGTTTTTTAATGCCTTATTTCAAACCATAAAACATATTTCATCTGTATAAAGGCCACTTCACAGCACTCTCTCTTGTTGGCAGTATAAAGAAACACAGAAAATATTTACTGACAGATATAAGTCCAGCTATGTTTAAACAGTTTCAACTAAGAAATTCTTCAAAAGTGTGGTTGAATGACTGCATTTTTTCAGTACAAACACAGGAAAATTTGAGAGAACATGTTGAGAGATAAGAAGATAAGAACAAGTTTGTTTCTGAAATTTATTTGCCGTCTAGCTCGTATCCAACTGATTAGAAATTAATTTTAAGATGGTCCTCAGTAATACCTCCTCTATGCTATCACAACTAAGATGTTGTTACATCTACAATAAACCTTACTAAGATACTTCTACATTTTGGGAATATGAAGCATAAATGGGGAGGTAACACATTATGTATAAAAATCAATCTATCTGTCATTGGACTAGAAGATCCAAGTTTCCTTCCAATTGTGTTTCAATTGTCTCACTGTTTATTATGTACAGCATACATCCATAATCTAGCCCAGACATGGGCAAACTACGGCCCGCGGGCCACATCTGGTCCGTCGGGCTTTTTAATCCGGCCCGCCGAACTAGTTACTAGCAGGAACCAGCCCAACGAAAAGCTAAGCATTATGTGCTTTGAAGTAAATTATTGACTCAGATGGTAAAATACTCGTTGATCACATTAGCAGTAGTTTACTGAACACAGTCCACAAAGCAGATTTATCCAGAATATTCCACTGATTGGAACCGCCCCACCTTCCTCAACCACTTTACTCAATTTACGCGGCATGTAATGGTTTTTACATTTAATTTATATTAGTTCACAGAAACACATCATTCTCCTATTCTAGCCCGGCCCCCTCTGTCAAATTTTAGAAACCATTGTGGCCCGCGAGTCAAAAAGTTTGCCCATGTCTGATCTAGCCTATTCTCTAAGAGTTTACAATACTATACATAGGAATCTGCCCAATTTTAATCCCATGCAAGAACCTTCTAGAATACAGTGAATGACTCAGAGCTTTAATGTCCAGTTTGAAGCTCCAGTCCAGAACGAAGGGAAAGATTGCTGCAACATGATGTTCTATGCAACACAAATTAGTCCTCGGTTTATGATAAAATTTCCATAGCTAAGCAAGGGAATTGCAAAATGCGCTTTGTCTCATTTTACCACCTTTCTCACCACTGTTGTTAAGTGAAGCCCTGCCATTAAGTTGGTAGCATGGCACCTAAGTGAATCTTGCTTGTCTATTGACTTTGCTTTGCCAGAAGGTCACAAAAGGGGATCACTCTGGGTACACTGCAACCGTCATATATACGAGGCAGTTGCCAACCATCTGGTGACCAGGAGGATGGTGCAACGGTCGTAAGTGTGAAAAGCAGTCATAAGTCACTTTTTCTCAGTGCCGTTGGTCACTAAATGGAGACAAGCAAGCAAGCTGAGGACTAAACGGTTACCTTCAAGTTCAAGCCTAAAGTACAAATGTTCTCCTCTGTGAATAGGCTTTTACTCCTTTACGTTTCTAGAATAAGTGTTGGAAGGTGCCTCAGAGGTCATCTAGTCCAACCCCCTGCCTGGGCAGTAGAAACAAATGGCCGTCCAGCCTCTTCTCGGCCTGGCTTCACAGAATCGTCCAACCCAAAGCTTCCCCATTTGCGTGAAGGTTGGGGTTTCACCCAAACCCACAGCACATCCTCCCTAAACGCCTCGCCCCGTTTCAGGCTTCAGCTGGAAGGGTCCCAGGAGGTCATCGAGTCCACCCCTCCCCTTGCCCGAGCAGGAGACCCGGCCTACACCGTTTCAAATAAACGGCCGTCGAGGCTCTTCAGCGACGGAGGCTCCTGACTCGCCACCCATTCACACCCCCATAGGCGGAAACCGAGCGGACGGGGCTCCATGTCGGCGCCGCCTCACCCGCCACCTGCATCTTTTTGCCTCAGGGACGGAGCGGCAGTTAAAAAGAGCGGGAAAATAGAAGCCGCGCATGCGCGGTCAGCCGGCCGGCCGGCAAGCGCGTGGGCGTCACTCTAGAGATAGTAAAAGGGCTAAATGGAAGAGGCGACCAATTATTCGGAGTGTTTCTTTTTAATTTTGAATTACCGTATGACACGGGAATAACTTAGAGAGGAAGGACGGTCTGTGGAAAATTTGCACCCCAGCCTCACGAGAGGCAGGCCTCTCAAACCGCTTTCAAATTTATTTATCACTCGAAATGCCTCAGGCTAGGGCACTTCTTTTGATCTTTCCCTTGGGCCTCAGGATGGCTGTCTTACGAAAGATGGCGACCTCTCAGTTAATGTCTACTGATAGCTGTTGATTTGGGAGCTTATAAATCATATTTTTTTTAATCATTTTAAAAAATAAATACGGGACAGTCCAGACACCTCTCTACTTTCTTAGCTCTAGGGACTCGGCGGGAGCCTCAGCATTGGGAGGGCGGGGCTGCCGTCCTCGCTCCAATCGGAGCCCGGAGAGTTAGAGGGGTGGGGCGAAGGGCGGGGCTGATGGCATTGATTCCCCAATAGGGATCATTTAGTTTTTTTTCCTATTATTGCAATGATGGTTCATCAGAGGAGTAAATTCATTGCTTCCTATCAATGGGGTTCAGTCCCATAACTCTGATTTTTTTTGTCTGGAATGGCATGAATGTGATTTATGCTGGGATAGGTTTCTTCTGGTTTTGAACCACAGGCATGGAAACCATCCCCAGAAACCTATTGTGGATTTATGTATTTATTATTAAATGATTCTTCTTCTCATCGTTCCTATCACCTATCTCCTCCCACTTACAACCATAAGTTTGTTGCTTGTATCCTTACGATTTATAGTTTTCTAGTATGGTTTGATTGCTTATTTGTACCCCATGACTATCATCGTGTTGTATCTGATGATTCCTATGTACTGTTTCCTTTTTATGTACACTGAGAGCCTATGCACTGAAGACAAATTCCTTGTGTGTCCAATCACACTTGGACAAGAATTCTATTCTATTCTATTCTATTCTATTCTATTCCTTTTATGTACACTGAGCGCCTATGCACTGAAGACAAATTCCTTGTGTGTCCAATCACACTTGGACAATAAAGAATTCTATTCTATTCTATTCCTTTAATGTACAGAGAGCCTATGCACTGAAGACAAATTCCTTGTGTGTCCAATCACACTTGACCAATAAAGAATTCTTTTCTTTTCTATCATTCTATTCTATTCTGTTCTATTCCTTTTATGTACGCTGAGAGCCTATGCTCTCTATTTGAATTTGAATACAAATTCCTTGTGTGTCCAATCACACTTGACCAATAAAGAATTCTATTCTATTCTATTCTATTCTATAGACTGGCAGCCTGGTTCTTGAGCCCGCCTCAGTAAATAAAAATCCACCTCCACGGTCACATTTAGAGATGGGGGAATACACACTTCTAGATCAGTGGTGGCGAACCTTTTACTTACCGAGTGCCAAAAAGTACGTGCTTTGCGCATGCGGCTCCTCCACATGCGCTGCATGTCCAACTGCACCATCTGCATGAATGCCGCTTTTGCACAGGCAATGCACGCGTGCTGCTTGCAGGCACTCAC
Organism: Myanophis thanlyinensis; assembly: GCA_017656035.1. Lineage (NCBI taxonomy): Eukaryota > Metazoa > Chordata > Lepidosauria > Squamata > Homalopsidae > Myanophis > Myanophis thanlyinensis. Next base: position 6,484 of record JAEANM010007789.1, on the reverse strand, counting down.
ACACGCAAGCAACCGCGTGTGCATGCGCAGGAGAGCTCCGAAGACCAGCTGGATTTCCTGTTTCAATTGCGCGCGTGCACAGCAGACGCCCGAAGACCAGCTGGGTCTCTGCAATCATGCATGCGTAATCGCATGTGCATGCTCAGCTGGAGGCAAGTTGGCCAACAGCTTGTGTGCCCAGCAAGATGGCTCTGCGTGCCACCTGTGGCACCCATGCCATCACGGTTCTGGATTGTATTAAGCCTGAGACACCTCCCCTCCCCCGCCAAAATATGAAGAGGAAGTTGGGTAGGGAATTCTGTGAACTGAAGTCTTACAAAAAAGATGCCAAAGTCGGACACTTTTGCTCTAAAACTTGGAACAAAACCACCTCGGAAAAATCCCCCAGGAATATTCGAAGTTGGTTTGGAACAAAAACTCGAAGCCGCTTCTTCTTGACTGCATCTAGTCCTTGAAACAAGTATTTGGGGACGTAAACCTTCCGTCCTGAGCTACAGACATCTGCTTTTCGATCAAAGCAATTCAGTCTGGTAGGCTTTTTTATTACAAGAATAAAAAAAACCTGTATTAATGTAAGCACCATTTTTAATTCTGCCTTCTGTTTTAATTGCTTTATGCTGATCGTGCTTGAAATCCCATCCCGATAAAATTAAGGACATTTAGTGAGTGGGATGTCATGTCTGGCGGTCACAAGACGACTGAATTTTAAAGAGCTTTTAGAAAATACACATCTTGGATATAGCCTTCTAAAATCTTCAACTGGTAGTCTTTGTTTGTGAGGAAGGGTCCTTGGTGCTCTCTGAACGTGGTTGTTTTCTTGCAGGCATTTCATGACCCAACTAGGTAACACCATCAGTGCATTATCAGGAACACAGTGGTTGGATAAAGAAAAATCTGGGAAAAAAAACAACCAGAGCACCAAGGACCCCTCGTTTCAACCCCAAATTACAAATATTCTATCAGTTTATTTGCTGCATCATTTCTGTGTGCAACCAAACTCTCTTTGGGAGATGCGCCTTTAAATTATCTTAGCATTTCAGGGAACAAAGTCTCTGTAACAAGGTAAGAAATTTTTGCTCTATGTTGCCTGGGGAATTCTGAGAGCTGAAGTCCACAAGTTTTAAAGTTGCCAAAGGTTGGCCACCCCAGCTCTAGACCCAGTCCAGGATACTAAGCATTTATCAACTGGGCTGCCATTTGTTTTACTGACAGATTAAAACCCATCCATTTCTTTTGCGCTCAATCAACGTTTGGCAGCAATGGCTGCACATCAGAAAAATGGTTGTGTACAGTTGGGGGAAAGCAGAAAGATACCAAATGACACCTAGAAGCATTTATTTTATGCAACCAACTTAAATATGATGGTGTGTACTTAAAAGTGTACACTATATGCTGAACAATGCCTGGGAGGGAAAAAAAAAATCAACATTGATGCAAGTTTTTCTAAATTAAATGTTAAAAAATGAGAAGGGGAAGGAAAACGTAAAACAGACTTAGTTTCAATCAAGACAATGCTTGAAATCCTAAACATTTTCAATGTTCCTTACAAAGCTGCCAAAAATCCAACTATCTTAAAAAATTGATTTTTTACATCAATAATAAAAATCTGGTGACAAACATTATAAAATCAAATCCTGGGATGACTTTACTCCATTTAGATTGAGAATATTTCAACAAAACCACAGGAGTAAACCCACTCAGAAGTGATATATGTTTTTTTTTTTATAAAACGAACAATATGTACATTTATTGCAACTTATATTAAACTAAAAATGGAGGAGGAAATTTAAAAAAAAAAAGAAGATGAAATGTCTACTTGAAAATCAATCATCAAATGATTAGTCTCCTACTCTTGATAAAAAGTCAGAAAGCAACATGTATAAAAATTGCCACTAGGTGACTTCTTAAAAGCAGGAACCAAAAAATCTGTACACCTTATTTTGCTGGGAGGGGCAAAAAAAAATTATACATAAGTCTTTAAAATAAAAGCAGATGAGAATTTGGTTTTGCAGTTATGTCTCAGATTAAAAACCATTCGGTAGCCGCCTTCTTTTCCTTGGAAAAAAAAATAGATGATGGGCGATACCCAATTAAAGTACGTGAATTTTTAACGATGCTATTAAGGACCTCTCTCTCTCTCTCTCTGACTTTCTTTTAAAAAAATTGCAGCATGAAAATTAATGGAGTAAAACACTTTTAAACTCCAGATGTGCGGAAACTGGAATTAAGTGTTAAGCAATTTGCTTAATTATTGACTTTTCATAAAAAAGTCTCTGGGGAAAATAAGTACAGATGCTTTTAGCCTCTTCTCTCAAAGAGTTTCTGCAGATTCATTTTGTCTGAAAGGGAAGCAGAGTTTTTTCTTTCCTTCGGTGTTCAGAGCTGAAAGCTTGTGTGATCTGAAGTGTTTCTCAGTTCCTACAAAGGACGTTCCTTGGGTTTTGCAGAAGCTGGGAGCACGCCTGGCCTTGGCTCTCCTTTCTTCCTTTTGCGGGAAATTTTTCTTTTTACCTTGTGGAGGAGGAAAAATAAGAGGTTAAACTCAGAAGAATGGTCAGTTCGAAAACGGGACCTTTTTTTTTTTATCATCTTAAAAGGACCAACAGTAAACCTTCCAACTGCATGGATCACCTGGGAGGAGTGGAGATACTGATTTTAAAGAGGTGCGAGGGATCTTATTTACACAATTTGCATTGCTGGTCTTTTTGACGGCTTCGGAATCAACAAGATCCCATCCCTTGGGGGGGGGTTGAGTCTTAACATCTTGTTTGTTGCATTAAAAGTCCATTGAACAGGAAACCGAGAACCTCAAGAGTTACTGCATTTGACTGCTAAGGGCTGCAGGTTACACCAGCATTTCCCTCAACTACTCCAGATGTTTTGGGAAACTGGTAGGAGCACGGTCAGTCCTTGGCTTACAACCAGTTCATTTAGTGACCGTTTTGAACTCTGTTGCCTCTCAGAAGCCGGTTCGGGAAGATACCAAATGTAGATCAATACATGCAGGTTGCCAGGGGGCTCAAATTCTGGATCACACGACCACAGGGATGGCGACAACCGTTGTGAGTTGTGAGGACTGGTTGTCAAGTCTCTGTTTCCAGTGCCACAGTAACTTCAAACGGTCGCTAAACGAATGGTTGCAAGTCGAGGACTTCCTGTACGTAGAATTGTTAACTATTTACTCTTAAAAAAAAAAATAATGGTGGGTTTTTTCCTCTCCTTTTTTCCTTCTGTTGTTATTTTTTCACTTTTTAAGTATATATCTTTACCATAATTATCTTTGGGTCCCCCGCCTTCTTGGTTGTCACTATCTTTAAAGCAACAAATAAATAAACTTTCATTATCTAAGTTAACGGAATAGATACCGTATTTTTTCGCACTGTAAGACGCACTTCCCTCTTCTCCTCCGCCCAAAAAGTGGGTGGGAATGTCCGCGCGTCTTGTAGAGTAAGTAACGGCCTGGTTTTAGCCTCCTGCACCCTCTGCGCGTCCCATTTTGGACTTCCCGGGACCCCAGAAACACTCTGCAGGCCAAAAACAGGATGTGCAGATACCAAAAATGATTCCCCCTCCCTCGTTTTCCTTCTCTAAACCTGGGTGCGCCTTATAGTGCGAAAAATACGGTAATCCTAGGCATCAAGAGAAGCCGTGGCTCCTGACAACGTCTCCCTCCGGGAACTGAGAATTGAATGACACCCCCCCACCCACCCCCGCAACGACGGAGCCCTGAAACGACGGAGCCCTGAATCTGCTGCCTCGGGCACCTTCAGGAAGCCTGTCTCTGTTAGCTCTCTGTCCTCAAGGTCGTCCTGGCTGCTCTCACAAAGTTTAAAAAGATCCATTTCACTCGCAGAATATCCTGGGCTCGACTCTATCTCCAACACTGAATCTCCATCACTGCCCAGCACCTGGCTTCTGAAAAAAGGGCAAAAAATCACACGGGGAGCAAATCGTAGATTATAACATCTATGTCTCTCTCTCTCTCTCTCTCTCTCTCACCTTCCAAAGCAGATCTCCGTTAATTCCTGGTTGGTTTGGGGTTGTTTCCTCTCTCCACCTCCCCTCCTCCCCCAAAAAAACACTGGAATAGGCCAACACCACCAGACATTTCCATGCTTTCAAAAGCACGGCTTCGCATATAAAGAGATGTTGATAGAAACTCAATTATGTGTCTTATGCACTCTTACACTTTTTGCTCTGAAATAGGATCACAGCACAATCTGCTTTTTAAGTACTTTTCCATGCTAGCTTGCCGTAAAGGATGAATATGAAGGCTGCACAGATTTTATCTGGCTTTTATGGCTCTCACTGACCGCCAAAGTTCTCCGACTGTATCGAAGCAAAATGCATTTTGCTTTGATGCACAGGGGCAAAATCAGATTAATCCCACTCCCTTGAGCTCTCTCTATGTTCTGTATGGCAATGTTCTGACCCAGGCTTAACGGAATCACGAAAACAGATTCCTTGTCCCGGAAAAAAAACCTTTTTATTTGGTTAATGTGAATTCCTATCATTCACATCCAGAAAAGTCCCGGCAATAAACCTTTCAAGGCTTTATTGCAAAAACAGACCTTATCAGTCCTTGGATAGTTGCCAAGCTGAGTTTCCAGTCAAAATACTTGGCAAGGAGTCTCTGTGAGGCACGAACTCAGATAAGCAAATCTTCACACTAATGAGCAAACTAATTGTCTCCTGCAAACACCCCTCCCCTTTTGCTCCTATTTATTCCCTATGGGAGGGGCCATTCAGCATCCACTTGTGCCTTTCCTTCCGAGTCGACCCTTGTACCTTAGTTGTTCCCTTCTCCTGACAGTTCTGCACACACAAACATCTGAAACAGGCTCCAGCTGTTCTTCTTCCCCACCGATCTCCGACTCCGAAGGCAGCTGATAACTGTCAGATGGCCCTTGCCCCATCTCTGCCTCCCATGCAAAGCCCCCATCAGAGCCTTCCCCCGACTCCAGGACTGGCCCAAGGTCCTCCCCAACTCCTCACTGTCCAAGTCTGCCGCCAGCTCCACTGGAAGCTGGTGGGCCACAATAGGCCCACAACATAAAGAATGGACAATTCTTTAAAACCAGAACAAAGCAAAATGCTTCTCATTTCTCTTAGGCCAAGCGTAAATAAGAATATGCAGCAGTTTTTAATTCTGTGTTCTGTCATCTCCAAAGAATCAAGTCCTTCGTGAATACAGAAATCTTTAAAATGCAAGAGGCTGAACCATCAGAGTAGAATAAGAGGTATCTAGTTTTATCACCCGCCGACCCCAGGAAAAATCAGATACAACAAGTCATACCTGTTACAATAATTTCTTGAATTTCAGTGGGACTTTTTAAGTCACAGTTATATGTACATAATATATCCAAGTGTGCAAGGGGAAGAATTTGTGAAGAAGAGATAGGAAGACAGTCACAGGTGAGTCAGAATGTGAACTAGAGCGAGGATAATAGCGAAACAATAAACACTATTTTGGGCATTTAATCCACCAAGGAATTGGTAGCCAGGCAGATGATCTTGCTAATGGCTTAAGAGATTGTGGAGATTCTTTGTGTGATTTGTGGCTTCTCTTGTGCATAGAAGACAACACCTTCCGTGAACAAAAGACTACCAAAATCCTTAGTATTAGTGCTGATGGGCAAGAAAAGTCAAGAAACACTTTTAGGATAGTCTCTCTTGAGCGTGATGATTTCAATTCTCAAAGCTCCTTATCGTTTTGTGATTAACAGTAATTCACAATAGCTGTCATTGCTGCCCAGAAGGAATTTTTAAATGAGAAGAAGAGAAATTCTGCTTCCATCCTTCATTCACTGGATGTCCCTAAGATCATGGCCCTGGTGTGAATCCTGCTCCCCCAACTGAATAGCAATTAAGCAAAGATACACATTGATTTGTGCCTGGGTTGCCATGTGAGTTGCAGTTTTTCAGAGGCGCCATACGGACTATCAACACAACTGGAATATTACAAATCCCCCTGTTTCTTCTGCTGGGGTTAAATCAGATGCAGCCCTGACTTTGACATTAGACGTGACAAAAGCTATGAAGGCTGCTATTATCCAAAGGATTTAAGTATGTGAGTCCTTTCACTTTCATCACAAAACCTTGGATGATTCTAAGTAGCTGAACAAGGGAAGATATATCTATTCAATGAACAAAGAAAAATTACATAATTGTTTCCGAGGGGAAATTCAGAAAGGAGAGAGGGGTAGGGAGGCAAAGAGCACATAGTAAGACAGGTTAAGATTTGCCCTAAAGAATAAATAAAAAGCCACATCAACAATTTCCTAACAGTGAGAACAATTAATCAAAGAAATAACTTTTCTCCAGAAGTTGTAAATGCTCCAATACTGGAAGTTTTTAAGAAGAGATTGGATAACTGTTTGTCTGAAATGGTATGTAGGGTTTCCTGCCTAAGCAGGGGGTTGGACTAGAAGACCTCCAAGGTCCCTTCCAATAACATTCTATTCTATTCTATTCTATTCTATTC
>JAEANM010007788.1:0-17469 GCA_017656035.1 Myanophis thanlyinensis | reverse complement strand
TATCCGAAGAACCAAATCTTCCTTTCTTATGTATAGCACAGGGTGAAATAAAATATAAAAAATAAAAAAAAATATTGTAACTTTTACAACAAAAATGCAGGTAGGCCTTGACTTATAACAATTCATTTAATGACTGTTCAGACTTACAACGGCACTGAAAAAAGTGACTTATCACTGTTTTTCACACTTACAACATCCTCATGGTCAAATTTTGGACGCTTGGTAACTTACGTGTATTTATGACAGTTGCAGTATCCTAGGGTCACTTGATCCCATTTTGTGACCTGACAAGCAAAGTCAATGGGGAAGCCAGATTCACTTAACAACATTTCTAACTATCTTAACAACTGTGGCAAGAAAAGTTGTAAAATGTGGCAAAATTTGCTTAACAACTGTCTTGCTTAGCAGTGAAAATTTTGGGTTGAATTATGGTCATAATTTGATTACAGGTAGTCCTCAGTTTACAACAGTTCGTGTATTTTCAAAGTTACAACAGTACTGAAAAAAGTGACATGACTGTTTTTCACATTTTCTATCATTGTGGCATCCCCATGGTCACGTGATCAAAATTGAGATGCTTGGCAATTGGTTCATATTTATGATGATTGCAGTCTCTTGGTGTCATATGATCCCCTTTTGTGGCCTTCTGACAAACAAAGTCAGTGGGGAAGTGGTTGGGATATGATGGTGGATATGGTAGACGTTACCATCCATCCATAGTTAGATCAGTCTTTGGCTGCTTTGGGGCTGTTGCTCCCACCCTGCAGAAATAGGATTTACAGGATTGACCTTATGGACCTGGAAGGGAATGAGAGGAGTTTGAGAACCTTCTTGGTGTTGAGTAGTTTGACCTAAGTCTTAGTCAAAGATTAGGATGCAATTTGGAATTACATGGTGGTGGTAACTACAGCAAAACTTCCATCAGCCTCCAACCGACCGGTGCGTTCCCACAGGGCAGGCCTCCTCGGAGTTCCTTTGTTGGGATGGTGCCGTCTGACAGCCCTGAGGGTACGAGCCTTCTCTGTGGCTGCACCCTCCCTCTGGAACGAATTGCCCCCGGAGATTCGGACGATTGTGGACTTCCAGGCCTTCTGGTGTACACTAAAAACCCATCTCTTTCTGCTAGCTGGTCTGGCCTAATACCTTAGGGGTTTTAAATTCAATTGTTGAATTTTAAATTTTAAATTTTAATTTTTTTTTAATTTTATTATCTATTAGGCCTTTAATTTAATTCAATTTTAATTGGTTTTTAGATTGTTTATTTGTGTGTTTTTTATTCGCTGTACACCACCCAGAGTCCTTCGGGAGAGGGGGGCGGTATATAAATTCTGAAAATAAATAAATAAATAAATTTCTCCATTCTTTCCATCTCTGCAGATAGCTGTTTAAAGTGACCATGTGATTCCTTGAACAGGATCTTAAACTCTATCAGTCTTTTTTTTTAATGGATCCATGCCCATCCTGGTTTGTTAAGATTTGCAACATCATGGTGTGTGTTTGGATCTATGTGATGGTGAATGTATCTTTGTGTGAAGAGATGGTGCCATCTGCTCTGAACAATGCGGTGATATGAACTCACCTAAAAAAGCCATTGATGGATCTGATGGTCCTGGGGAATTTTTGTCGAATTTCCAACCTTCTCTTAGGAAAATAGTTTGGAGGTAACGTTGAGTCCATTTGGGAATGACCTCTGATAGAGTCCAAGTGGGAGTGGTACAACAATCCATACTCTTCTTGGTCTCTCAGTAATTTTCAACACTATTGACCATGATATCCTTATGGGTTGGCTATAGGATTAAGAGTGGGAGGCACTTACGTTGAATGGTTCTCCTTTCTCTTAGATGGGTTGTAATCAGTGTTGGCAGGGAAGTGGGGACAGGCAAATCTTCTCCTCATCTGAAGGGTATGACTCAGGGCTCATTGTCTCCTGTTTAAAATCCACTTAAAACAATGGGTGAGGCCCTTCACTGGAGGGGGAGGGGTTCCAATATTATCAGTAGGCTGATGATGTTCAGTTGAACATCTCAACCCCAGATCAACCAACCAAGATTATCATGATCATGTCACTATGTCTGGAGGCTGTGGAGATCTGGGTGAGGAAGAACAGATTTAAACTCAACCCTGATAAGAGTTGAGTTCTTCCAGTATCAGAGATTTGCCACCTGTAGTTCTCAATAAGATTATACTGAGGGAAGGGGTTTGGTTACCCAGATTAATCTGGTGCAACAATTGCACCTTTTCACACAATAGAATTTCTTCCTCACAATCACTCATGCTTTAATCACGTGACACGTGGTCTATGGAAGTTGTGAGGCAGCCACATGGACAATTATGGATGCCCATGGGTTATCTCTTCTAAATAAGCTACACTGGTTGCTGGTGTACTTCTAGGTGTAATACAAATTCAGGTTGAATGGCATATGGCCTTGTTTGTTGGTTTGTTTATGTTTTGCATTTCTGAATTGCCCATCTGTAGGAAATGACCAGGCTGAGCTGGAGAGGGGGCTCAAACATGTCATAAGTCATGAGTCCCTGCACCAGAGATGGGATTCAATCAGCACCTATTTGCTAGAACCAGTTGTTAACTTTCTAAGCAGTTCGGGAGAACTGCTGGTTCAGCTGGTCATTAGGGCAGAGACCCAGTTGTAAAATTATTTGAATTCCACCAGTGCCCTCTATGAATGCCTTCCTAATTCCTACTCATTTCCTTTGACTATTAGTAACTTAGATTCTTCTAGAGACCTCAAGCTCGCAATAAATCTTTATACACCCACACTGATATTCTCTAAACTCTGCTGAAGATGTTACTTAGCCTGGTAATGAAACGTTCAGAAAATAACCCACAAGCTTGGAGAATGAACCTCTACCCTCATCCTAAACCCGAACTACAGATATTTGCCATTATCTCAAAACAAATGGTTGTAAGTCAAGGACTACGCACAGTGCTGCTCACCTTACAGCCAGTCACTTTTAAGCATCACTTCAAGTAGGACTTTAAAATAATATTGTAAGACTCCAATCTAGCTCAGTCACCAGGACTAAAGGTTTCGTCTTCCAAGCTTTTCGGACTCATGCTGGAGCTCAGGGAACTTCTAGAGAGAAGTTTGAAAACTTGGAAGACAGAATCTCTTCTGGTCCTGGTGACTGACCCAGATTTGATCCTGCAACATTATCATGTACAATCACTGTCATTTGTTTTAAAATAATATGTTAGGAAATGGCTGTAGCAGCTTCTCAATTGAGGCTCGTCTCAGAATGTCTGTTTTGACCCAGGCTTAACAGAATCACGAAACAGGCTTTTGGTCCTGAAAAAAACTCCCTATTTATCTGATTATTGTGAATTCTTCTCATTCACATCCAGAAAAGTCCTGGCAGTAAACTGTTCAAGATTTTTTTGCAAAAACAGACCTTATCAGTCCTTGGATAGTTGCCAGACTGAGTTTTCAGTCGAAATACTTGGCAAAGAGTCTCTGTATGGCACAAAATCAGATAAGCAAATCTTCACACTAATGAACAAACTAATTGTCTCCTACAAACACCACTCCCATTTTGCTCCTATTTATTCCCTATGAGAGGGGCCATTCAGCATCCACTTGTGCCTTTACTTCCGCGTCCACCCCTGCTCTTTAGTTGTTCCCTTCTCCTGACAGCGCTGAGCATATGTGCATCTAGAACAGGCTCCAGCTGTTCTTTTTCCCCACTGATCTTTGACTCCGAAGGCAGCTGATAACTGTCGGATGGCCCTGGCCCCATCTCTGCCTCTGATGCAAGCACCCATCAGAGCCTTCCCCCGACTCCAGAACTAGCCCAAAGTCCTCCCCAGTCTCCTCACTATCTAAGTCTGGCGGGCCACAACAATGTCATCTACAGAACAACTAGATGGAACAACAAGTTGCTTGGAGAATTGCAAGAATTTTGTGCAATGAAGCTGCTGATGTAGGCAGCTGGCTAGGAGTGCAGCCATGAGAAACTCGACCACAAAGCTTACTCATTCCATCTGTCACTTGAAATGGCTGTTTCATCTAACTATGGGGTCAGCCCTGGTTATGGTGGCTTTGGTGAGTTTAGCTATTTTGGATGCAAAGAATGTTAGGATATGAACTGAATTTATATGAAATGGAGAACCTTCACCAAACTGAAATATAGGTAGTCTCGACTTACAACAGTTCATTTAGTGACCATTCTAGTTACAACGACACTGTAAAAAGTGACATATGACCAGTTTTCACAGTGGTGATCTTTGTAGCATCCCCATGGTAACGTGCTCAAAATTCAGACACTTGGCAAGTGACTCACATTTATGATGATTGCAGTGTCCAGGGATCATGTGGAGATGGGGCGGTATATAAATATGATAAATAAATAAAGAAATAAAATAAATGTGATCCCCTTTTGCGACTGTCTCCCAAGCAAAATTAATTTGGGAAGTCAGATTCACTTAACAACAGTTTGACTAACAACTGCAATGATTCACTTAACAACTGTGGCAAGAAAATGTTTAAGACAAATGTTTCACTTAGTGACATAAATTTTGGGCTCAATTGCTGTCATAAGTCAAGGACTACTGCAAAACTAAGTTGAGCTAAGGTCTGTCTTGAAAAGCAGCATTTCAGGCACATAAATGTGGGGAACTACTCAATTCAGAATGACTCAACAAACCACCTTATGGTTTACCGCAGTTTACAAAATCAGATTCCCTTGATGTGTGGCTCAGCAAAAACTTTCTCAAATTAATTGCTATAACCATACCAGAGGTTTTGATAATTGCAAGAGGAATGTTTTCCATTCCTTTCTTTGGTGGAGGATATTTACCTATCTTGACTAAGCCTCTGGGGTTTTCTGATGATCTCCTAATCAAGTATCTACTTTGCTTAGCTTTCTGGGGTTAACCAAGACCGACCTGCATCTAGTTTGGCTAAATTTTGTGATAGAATGTGGATTTTGAAATGACTTGAGAGGGGGGGAAAAAAACCACTAGTTTTTGCAGAACTGTAACTACCACTGTGAGAAAAATATGTGACTTTTCCGGATGAAGAATCCTAAGCCACGTTAAACTTCCCATGATAGGAAAAAATTGAGACAGGTTGAGTTTAAATAAACAGTTTCAGCACACCAGCAAAATGTGACTGGACCTAAGTACCAAGCAGAGAAAACTCTACATGCACCATTGGGAGTCAATTTGTCTGAAACAAACAAACAACCGAAAAAGAGACAGAGAACACATTTGTTATTTGTGACACCTCCGTGGTGCTATGTGCTCTCCTTAAAATGAGTTGTGGTGGTGCTGCAGGGCCAGATGGGTTCCTTCAGCTAGTGTGGATGAGATGTCTGAAACTGTCCTTTCTGGGGCTATAAGTTGTCCACGGCCACCAGAGCTGGAACACAAAGGCAGCTCAGGAGCCACAATCTCTGGGGCCATGGCAGTCGTGTGTTCCTGCCAGTGGATAGATGTGGAGGGGGGGGGAGAGGTGGAATTCCAGCTGGACAGGCCACAGTTCATGGTGGATGTGCCACTCTCTACTGGAGCAAAACAAGCAGAGCTCTGGAGCAGACAGGGTGGGCAGGAGGTTTTCCCAGACCCTGCAGTCCAGAGAAGGTGCCATTGTTTATGGAAAAGGACAGCCTTCTTACTTGCCTCCCCAAGAGCTCAAAATGGGGAGGGGGAGCAGCCTGTCCCTCTGAGATTGTGTCCAGCAACACTAGCACTCTCACACTCACAGCGTGGTGGGAAATGGGCCCTTTGCACTATCAAACCGCTTGGCTGAGCCCCCGACCTGAGCCCAGGGAAGGCCATAATCACAACCTTCCCTTTAAATTCAACCCTGAACTCCAGCCCTCTTCACACCAACCCTGGGCCAGATCACGTCTGCTGCCCTCCTAGCCCTCAGCAAAAGATAACATTGAAGTTTTATCCTCTGGGTCTTTCAGTGGAAAAAGTGATAAGGGACGTGTTACAAGAAAGTGGGGGAGGGGAGATGGAAACTGACACTGTTGTCCTTCTTCATGGAAATTTCAAAAATGAAGTGTTTTTTTTTTTAATTTAGAAACACCTCCCCCCACTTTCCTGCTCAAAGGTGCCTGTGCAGAGTTCAAAGGATTTGTTGAGTCAAGCTATCGCCTCAATGAAAATCTTCCCGGAGCTACCCCGAAGCCCAGGGATATCTTAGTTAGCCCTGAACATCACCCAGCTGCCCCCTTACCCCACTTTGGTTCCCAAGGGATTGTGCCACACGTGGGCAGAGGGGAAACCACAGAGGGCAGGGCAGGACTATTGCCTCGCAGCAGGTTATATAATAGCAGTCAAGAGGTAATTCAATCATCTTTATGTAAGTGCCATCTTGCAGTGGCCCCTCCTTTGGGATCAGGGCAGTTCCTCCAGAATGGGCAGGCCCTCACAGGATGGCGGTTATGCAACCGAGGATGGTGGGGAAGGGAGTCTGTGGTTGAATTCGAGGGCAGGATGTTGATTTTTGGCACTCTACTTGTTCATCCTCTTTCACTTAAGAAGGAACGAACCAGAGGTTTATGGCAATCAAGCAGCTGACCTCTGGGGCCACTGCAGGGCAGCCTTTGCCAGTTGTGGTCTTGGTGCTAAGCCTGGTGTGCAACAGGTGCAGGCTCAAAGAAAGCATAAAGGTCCCGGATCCTTTGGCATCCTGCCAGTTGGGCTTCTCTGTGGGGAGAGTGGTGGAGGGAAGCTGATCCCAAGGAACTCTTAAGTTGAAGGAAGACTTGGGGCCAAAGCAGCCCCTCCCTTCTCTCTGAGGTCTGGCAAGGCACTGGGATTTGCTAGAGGGCCACCCCCATCCCACCAATACTGCTCTAGCCGAGAAGAAAACTGGCTGGCCAGGATGTCTTTGTCTCCTCCTGACTTGGATGCTTTTCTGTGCAGGTCAATAGAGGGATCTTTGGCACAAGCACAGCCTCTCCTCCAAGCCCTTCTGGGAAGCAAAACTCAAGCTGGACATACCTTGCCTCGCGGCCCCTTCAGAATTCCTTTTTTGGTTTTTAACTCAAGCAAACTGCACATTTTGTAACATACTCAGTCAAGATTCTAGTCGCCACCATGGAAATTGTCTGCGACCCACCTGGTGCCCACCGGCATTGACTCAGGGAGTCCAGACCCCCAAAAGACACTTCCAAACCATTCTTAAAGTGTCACTTGGCCATCCAGATGTTGCTGACAAAAAATAATCCCTCTTGTTCTACTCTGTCATAGTTTGGTGAAGCCTTCCATTGGGGTCCGAAAAGTCTTCAGTACCTCTAACTCTGCCTTCCTGCCCCAGTTATGGTGGGAGGATAGAAAAGGTCCTCTCACTTTGGGCCAGAAGACCTCCACAAGCCCTTCCAGCCCAGGCAGATGCCTCTTCCCTCCCTGCCTCCCACCTTTCCTGCCAGGTGCCCAACAAACGTGGCTTTGAAACTCAATCTTCTTTTCTTGCTCAGCTCCCAGGTTTCAGGCCGGGAAAGGCAGATAAATAGCAGCAGATGCTGGGGTGCCCAGGTGCCTTTCCTGCCTGATCATCATGAAGCTCGGGGGCACAGTGGGCATCTTCCTGGGCATTTGCTTCTCTTACGTACTGCTCATCTCTGCGTGGAAGTGGATGCACAAAGAAGGAAAACTGCCCCAGGGACCCACCCTGCTGTCCTTCCTTGGCAATATCCTGCAGGTGAAAACCAGCGAGTCTTCAAGTCTTTCCTGGCAGTCAGTGGTCCCGTCTTTGGTGCAAGGAGGTGCAGGGAAGAAAGGCTGATTGGGGGTGTTCAAGCTCATGGGGTGGCTACACAGAAGCTCCAGGTTGCCCAGAAGGAGCAATTTTAAGCTCTGGGAATCAGCTGTCAGCAGTCGGCGTGGCATGGCACGGGCAGACCAGAGGAAAAACTCCACCCACGCATGTGCAGACACAACACAATTAACTCCTCAAGATAAGCCCCCCTTCCTCTAGAAAGCTCTAGAAGGACAGCCATGTTGGTCTAGATGAGTCAAAGACCAGGAGGAGCTTCAGAATGATGCCCCCCACAACCAAATCTGGAAAAAAGGCATAGTATATTTTCCCCTACTGCCATCCCTCAAATGTACTCTGTCCCGAAACGGGCCAATGGGAAAGCATCACTCTCCATCTCCTATGGCTTCTGGACCAGCAGAGATTTCCTCCCACAAGTCTGATGAAAACTTCCATCTTTTTGTAAATGTCTTATTCAGAAAAGGGGCCCTAGATGCCTCCTCAATTTTTTTTAAAAATAATTACAAACAGAGAGCGTTATATTGCAGCCCATAGGGAGAACCCCTGTATATACCAGTATTTACTTCCTAACTATAAGAAGTGTTTCTTGATTGCCACATCCCTATTGTGATTCCTGTCCTACTGGAGTCCTTCTCAACTTCTCCAGTTGAGGGCTGGACTTTTCTCTTTCTCTTTCTGATCTTTCCCAGGGAAGATCCATGAGATTGTCCATGTCATTGGTGTCAATCGGACCCCCAGCATGGAAGACAGACTGCAGATGCCCAACACAGAAGCCGTGATTCATGAGATACAGAGATTTGGGGACCTATTACCCATAGGAGTAGCATGGCGTGTCACTCAAGACATCCAGTTACGAGGGTACACAGTTCCCAAGGTATTTTGGGGCAGGAGAACAGTTCTGCTCCCTCCCTTCAACTAAAACTACTTCCCTTCAACTAAAACTAAGATATTTCTCATAGACCCCATCATCCCCAGCCAGAGTAATTGATGCTTCCTTTATTTGCTGCCCTCAGGGGGACCGATGTTAAATGGGTGAAAAAAGAGGCAGAGAACAGCTGGATCTAAATACGACTTGTTACCGAGTTAAAGGAATAATCTGACCAAGCTGCTGGCTGGCAGTCCCTTTTATAGGGAACTATCAGTGAATGACCAATCAGATTAAAGTCTTTTCTTGCGCTCGGTGCAGACCTGAGGGAAAACTGTGCCTGTGCATGCACAGACACAACAAACAGAGGACCAAACTCAGTTTGGTTCCATTTGATTTACATTTGACTCAAAATTTACTTAATATGTTTCTTGTTACATGAATAATTACTAATCCATGTATATTTTTGAGGGCCTCCAAGGTTCAGTATGATTCAGGTCGTTGCCTTTCTGACTGCAATATAGAAAAAAGAAATTAAAGGAAACCTCATTTTTTTGTTTTTTATTTTGAAAGCAAGTATGAATGACTCACCTCCACCACAGATGTTTTGATGACTATCTTATCCATCCGAGAGCAGCTGGCTTGGACTTGCTTACTGATCCCAGCTCAACGAATGTGCTGTTTGAGGGAAGGGGGAATCAACTTTGAGTAGCTTTTCTTGCGTTCCTTAATTAAGTATGCCACAAACCATAAGAACAACCATCCATTGTTGCACTGGTCAATCATGAAGCTTTTATTCATTGCAATCTTCGACTCTTTCTTCAAATAAACCAAAATGGTCTTCTCCAAAGCCCGGCTGCCAAACTCAGCAGTATACCTGGACAGATCTTCAAATAACCACAGCTTTTCTATTTCTGCCTTCTTTCCAATAGCACAGTTGATTCTGGCTTGAACCCAGCATTGCATATCTGGTCTTTCTAATTCAGCCTTCCTTAATCTAGTGTCTTTCAAATAGATTGGACTTTAGCTCTTGTATTACAGGTCAGCTGGGAATCCTTGAAGTTGCAGCACATCTGGAGGACAACAGATTGGAAGAAATGCTGGCATAGCTGGAGGCATGAATGTGTTTTGGCTCGTGTTAAACATTTAAGCAGTTGTGAAAGTTTTAACAGCTACATTTTGAAAATAGATGATGTTTTGACCAATAGTTTGGTGTTAAAGATGAGCTTTCACTTATATGGGTTATTATAGAATAACTGAAGAAAGATTGATGAAGGAATGGTTGAAGCTCAATGGATGGGCACATTTATTATACTGTATAATTCTTTGTGTGTCTAACCACACTTGGCCAAATAGCTGAAGTATAAGTAAAGGCAATTATTAGAGCTAGTGAAACCTCAAAGGGATGCTTGCCTTCAATGAAGTTTCGAATTGAGGCACCCCCTCAAAGCGGTTTCATGAACCCATAAAGAATCTCTTATTTCTAAGAGTGTCGGGCCCAAACAACCAGATCCACATGTGAAGGGTTAAAGTCACTATTTTATTGCACAAGTAGTCCTCAACTTACAACAGTTCATTTAGTGACCGTTTGAAGTTATAATAGCACTGAAAAAAGTAACTTAGGACCACTTTTCACACTTATGACTATTGCAGCATCTCCATGGTCCCATGATTCAGATTCTTGACAACTGACTCACATTTATGATTGGTTGCAGTGCTCCAGAATCACGTGAGCCCCTTTTGCAATCTCCTGACAAGCAAAGTCAATGGGGAAACCAGATTCACTTAACAACCATGTAACTCATTTAAGACCTGCAGTGATTCACTTTAAAAATGTGGCAAGAAAAATCGTAAAATGGGGCAAAACTCACTTAACAGATTTCTCACTTAACAGCAGAAGTTTCAGGTTCCATTGTGGTTGGAAGTTGAGGACAACCTGTATTCTATCTATAATCCAAAATTTTCCCAGATTGCTTTCTGTCTCTTGGGAACAAACAGATAAGGTGCCATAGAATTCAGAGAGGATCGATCTTTGGCCTCTTGTGGCTGCTCAATGACTCAAGGCTAATTCCTCACTTGTCATTCCCCCATCTCTTGCCTGACTGGCAATTCTTAACTAGGAGTGAAGCAAACAAACAGTTCGCTTTACCTCATTCTGTATTTACAACTCCCTAGAATGTGTAATATAGAGGTAGGCCAAAAGGATGTATCTGTGAAGGCCTTGTCTTAAATTTTGGAACATAACAGATTTCTGAAATGTCGAGGAAGCCTTCACATAAACTGAAACTTCTTTGAAACCACAAGTGGTGACAGTGTTTAAAAACAGAAAGAGAAAAAGTATAGCTGATAATATCCTTCTTCCTAAGAATCATTTGGTTCATTCACATTTTGGAACTGCCCATTTGGAACACTGAGAGTATTTTATATGTACAATAACATATTAAAAAATAAAAACTATATGAAAGTTAAGATAAAAAAGAGGCAAGGATGATAAAGACAAATGTTAAAAAAATAATTAAAAGGTGAAAGAAAGGCTTCAGGATACCAATCCACCCCATGATTGCGTGCTTTTCTGTGCTCCCCAAACAAGACCACGGAGCCATGTTTTTACAGCTTTCCAGAAGTCAGGAGAGTGGGGGCCTTCCTCACTTGTGGGAGGATAATGTTACATGGGGCAGGGGTAATGGCAATGCAGGGTCTCTTCCTGGACCTCACAAGTGGAACTGTGCTGGGATTTAGAACATAATATCAGGGTTCCAAGTAACAGACCCAACGAAATAAAAATTCTGAGGCCTGGGCTTTCCTGAAAATAATATTTTATTAGGAATGCCATATTGGTATGGCTGGTGAAAACCTGACTCTGAAGGACCCGAGGTTTTCCCCACCCAAATCAAAACCCAAAGTTCTTGTCTCTTGGTTCACACAGCCATCACATGATCCAATCAGGTCACAGTCCTCTTTTGGCTGCCTTTAGTCCATGCCTTCCAAACACCTGGTGGGGACATCCTTGGCTCCCACAGGAAATAATGTTATTTTGGCTACAGTTCCCCCCCCCCCCCCCCATTTATCTCCATCTCCCCTCTCATGTTCCCACAGCAGCAACCGGCCTTGCTGTGGCAGCCCTGAAGATTTTCAAAATGATTCCAGGACTGGCACATACCTTCTGTAGGAAGTTAGCACCCTCTCCTAGGAGAATTAAATATTCTAGGAAATATTAATAAGGCAGAATATATTTCCCTAAAGGGGAAACATGCTCTTGGGAAGCAGCCCCCACCTTTGTTAATAGCCCCAGCAGATATTTTGGTGCCAACCTATCTACAAGACAAAAGACTGGGCCATCTTATCTACAAGACAAAAGACCTTCAGCTCCAGGATTAGTCCTCCATCCATCTAGTAGAACTCTCCACATGGCCCCTTGGAAGAGAGCATCATCCAGCAAGGTTCAACCAAGCCTGGCACTCAAGATAGCCTACAAAGTTATCCCTGCATAGCCCCATGGGAGTCTGACAACCAATCAGAATACACGCCCTGCCACAGCTCAAGTTCAAAACCCAAGGAGTTCAAAACTCATAAATACCTTTCACTCTCCACTCCATGTGGTCAGTTACCCAGAATCACACGTGCTTGGTTCTGCTTCATCAATAAACCATCTTTCCAAGTGGTCTCCATGTTTCCACTGTCTTTCTTCTGACTTGGAACTGAACCCAGATGGACATTTCTTCCAACACAATTTCTTCTCTGTGGCAAGAGAAGTCATTAAATGGGGCAAAACTAATTTAACATGTGCCTCACTTGGTAACAGAAATTTTGGGCTCAATTGTGGTTGTAAGTTGAGGATTACCTATAGTCACAGGTCCAGAGAAGTGGATATGGACTGATGTCTTGAGATTATTGAAGCGAATAGGAATGAATAATGATGCATCTTATGATGAATTTGTGCTTGTAAAGATTTTGTGAAAGAAATAAACATAATAGGGAGATACCAGCGTTTGGATAGGAATTGTATAGAAACTGAATATAAAGAGATGCATTGGAGATAGAGATGGATTATGAAACCAGTCCATACATGCAGAAACATAGTAGAAGAACAAGCAGATTAAAATCAAGTCCATGCAACCAAGTGGCAATATCTCAGAACCATCTGGATTTGGCAAGAGGGAGATGGTGCCCATAGAAATTGGTTTTAGTTATCTTGCATGGATGTGATATTAGCTTTTTTTTTTTTTTTTTCTTCAAATTATGCTTTGATTCTGGAAGTGATGATCAGGTTACAACTCCAGTCCTCAAGCCTACGTCTCACCTCTTTGTAACAGATCATAGACATTTATAGAAGTATTTTCACACTATTCCAAAGTTAGGTATGCAGAAAACAATATTTTTTTCTCTTCTCCAGGGCAGGTTAAATATTGCATTCCCTTAACAATGCTTCCAAACTAAAACACCTCCATTCAAAGCAACAGAATATAGAAAAAAATGTGTGTAATTTAATAATTTAAAAACAAAAGCTACTTCCAAAACAGGAAAATGCATTTCGCAAATGCAAAACTATCAAACAAATAATACATAAATAAACATCAAGATAGTCCCAACATGATGAACCAATGTGCTATACAACTCTTTTGCATTTTTTTCAGCAAACACAGAAAATCTTTTCATGGAACCTATACATTTATGATAAACAGATATTATCAGAATCAAAAATCTCAAACTATTATAATGCTCATATTCCTCATAATTATTTTACTAAAAATATAGTGCAATGGACAGTATAAAACATAACAGTAATATAGCCCACTGTATTTTAACCACAAGGCAGAAAGCTAATTGCAATATATGCTCACAATTAGAACATGTAGACAAATGTTTATTTATTATTGCATTCATAGTCCATGTTTGTCTAGGACAGAGATGTTTAAATTCCTTCTGCTTGAATGCTGTGCCAAATTTTGAATGAATTATTCACATTCCAAAAATTAAGAGAACCCAGGATCTGTTTTAGGAAGGAATTTCAGAAGTTTTAAAAATAAAACAAGTAATTTAATGTATTTTAATTTAATGATACTTGTTATAACTACCCCACTATATTAGGCTAGAGGTAGCTTACAAAATCCAGAAACAACAATGACAAACACACCTACACAGGCAGCCCACACTAAAACAACCAAAGCAATACATCATACAGACATGACTTGAGCATTTGGGAGGTTCAAGCCACTCATTTTTTTTCTTTTTAAAGTCCCCAAACTATTCCCTAAGTGCAGAAACAAGTCCAAGGCTTGTCCCCCATATATGTTGAGAAGCTTTTATATTCTTTATCAAGCAGATTTTTTTTTTTGCTGAAATATGCCACTTTTAGGGAACTCCATGAATCTCTATCTGTCTAATCTTTGGAGCTTATTTTAGCTACATGTTTGGTGCACGATACTCCCTGTTTGAGTTTTCAACCTCTTTATTCTACCACCCTTCCACCCAGTGTTCTGCCCTCCCACATTCCATCAATATTCTTGTTTCTGGAGCCTACTCAGTTCTCCACTATTCTGCAAAGAATAAGACTTTGACTGTTCCATAAAGATCATTCATGCCATCAGTTGGGGTGACAATGGGGGACTTGTAAGAGCAGTTTAGGAACAGAACAGAACAGAACAGAACAGAACAGAGCAGAACAGAACAGAACAGAATTCTTTATTGGCCAAGTGTGATTGAACACACAAGGAATTTGTTTTCGGTGCATAGGCTCTCAGTGTACATTAAAGGAAACAGTACTTTCGTCAGGAATCATAAGATACAACACTTAATGATAGTCATGGGGTACAACTAAGCAGTCAAATCATACTAGGAGACAATAATCAGTATAAATCATAAGGCTACGAGCAACAAAGTTATAGTCATAGTGGGAGGGGATGGGTGATGGAATGATGAGATGAATAATAGTAATGCAGACTTAATAAATAGCTTGACAGTGTTGAGGGAACTGTTTGTTTAGCAGAGTGATGGTGTTCAGGGAAAAAATGTTCTTGTGTCTAGTTGTTCTGGTGTGCAGTGCCCTATAGCGTTGTTTTGAGGGTAGGAGTTGAAACAATTTATGTCCAGGGTGTGCATGCAGGTTCTAGAGCAGTGGTGGCGAACCTTTTACTTACCGAATGCTGAAAAGTACGTGCTTTGCGCATGCCATCTGCACTTGCATGCGACTCCTCCACATGCGCTGCATGTGCAACCGCACTGTCTACGCATGCATGCAGCTTTTGCATGTGCAATGCACATATGCTGCACCCAGGCACTCATGCACACATGAGTAATCGTGTGTGCATGCGCAGGAGAGCTCCAAAGATGAGCTGGATTTCCTGCTACAATCGTGCGCATGCACAGCAGAGGCCCAAAGACCAGCTGGATCTCTGCAATTGCGCATGTGTGCTTGCGCAATCGCAGTTGCATACACAGCTGGAGGTAAGTTGGGCTACAGCTTGTGTGCCCAGCAAGATGGTTCTGGGTGCCACCTGTGGCACCCGTGCCATAGGTTCGCCATCACAGTTCTAGGGTGACACTTAAGGGGCATGGAGATGTGTAATTCCACTGGGAGACAGTTTTAATGCAAATTAATCTAAAGTAATGGTTTAATTTTAAACTGTTTTTGTTTACTGACCTTTCTTGATGTGTGGATTAGGTCTGGGTAACTTATTGGGGGCTTTTATGGAAGTTTGAATGAAAGATTTTCCCTCAATTTGCTATTTTTACTTGATTAACTTAGTTTCAGCTTGACTGTCAATTATCTAGCTGCTAATTCTCAGTCCATTGTGGATTCTGTTAATATGGCAAGATGGAGACAGAATAAGGAATAAAATGTCATTTGATTAAAACTATCCACAGGACCACAGCACACAGTGACTTAAATAGCCACAACCACATCTTCTCACATCCAAGCTTGCAATTCTGTTGCTGCTGATTGGGTTTCATTATCATCAAATTCACCTAAGGCAACGGTGGCAAACCTTTTATTTACGGAGTGCCAAAAACTACGCACTTTGCACATGCCATCTGCACTTGTGTGCAGCTCCTCCAGTGCACTGTATGTGCAACCGCACCCATCTGCACATGCGTGCAGCTTTTGCATGTGCATGCGCTGGAGAGCTCCGAAGACCAGCTGGATTTCCTGCTGCAATCACGCGCATGCACAGCAGATGCCCGAAGACCAGCTGGGTCTCTGCAATCGGCATGCATGCATGTGCATGCTCAGCTGGAGGTAAGTTGGCCACCTGCTTGTGTGCCCAGCAAGATGGCTCTGCGTGCCATGTGTGTCACTCGTGCCATAGGTTCGCCATCACAGACCTAGGGGTTAGCTTTTCCCTAAACTCTTGTAGTTGTGCCCTTTCCATACCAGGTGGATAGAACCATCATTAACTCATTTCAGAAAGTGTGAGGGGTGGGGAAACATTACCAAGAAGAAAATGTGGTTAATGATGCCCTTTGTGTGCACCGAAGTAGGAAATTATTTTTAATTAAGCCAGTTTTGCAAACTAATGCTACTGTGAGTCAAGAAGGATGCTACATCAGCCAGATGCCTGGGGGTTTGACAATTTTTAATAAATGCTCTCACTATAAAGCTTTCCAGGATTATTGTGGTGAAGCAAAAAAAAGGTTTGTGCTAGACTTCGATACAAGTGCACGCTAAATAAAAGTGCTACTTTAATACAAAGGTCTTTTGGAGTTCTATGTACAAAGAGTTCTGCAGTTATGTTCTGCAGTATGCAAACAGAGATATTTGGTGTGTTGATCCTAGGTTCGGGAGGAGAGCTTCTGAGATGTTTCAAGAGAAGTCTGGATGAAATTTGCTAGTCTCGCTTTCTCGTAAGAATTATGAGCAATCCCTTATCTAGACTGGAAGATGTAGAAAAAACTGGCCAGGATTCCCAAAACCAGCACCATATTGCTCAATTTCACGCTGGCGGCCCCACTGATGTTACAGAAGGTAAACTGGCAGCACTTGGTAGCGACGGAGGATGACCCAATGTCCATGAATTTTTCTTCACAGGTTGGAGCACATTGCTTGCTGATCCGGTAGTTGTCCGCCTCACCTTATGTGGCAAAATAAAATCGATTAATTATGTAAAATGCAAGCAATCCGAAGAAATCACCAAAAAAGAGGATTTCAGCCCTATCTAGACTCCGCTTCCCTTTCCGGCTGGATCTTCTAACTTGGCCACTTGAGGATGGGTGGACCAACTCCCAGAATTCCCCAGCCAGCAGAGGTGAAGTCCACCCAGTTTCAAGCTACTGAAGTTGAGAAACAGTGTTTCCCGATGGCAGATATTTCCTCTACTTCACAGCATATGGAAAGAACATTAAACATTCCTTATTTCTCCGGTATATCCATTCTTTTTCCAACCTTCTGGTTGAATCTCTCTGGTATAAAATATTGAGGGTCAAGTCCAAAGGTGGGATTCACCTAGCTCATGCCTATTTGCTAGAAGCAGTTGTTAACTTTCTAAGCAGTTCGGAGAATTGCTGTTTCAGCAGGTCATTAGGGCACAGAACTGGTTGTTAAATTATTTGAATCCCACCACTGTTCAATTCTCTCTGAATCTACCATGCCAGCTACCCCTTCCATGCAAACCTCTGGAGAACCAGTAACTTGGAAATTAAGTAAGTTCAAAAGAAACTTCCTTCCGTTCAAGTCTGGGTCCAAACTTATGAATATCTACATCATGGCATCCCTGTTCCCAGGACTTTTAGATTTCAGCCTGTTTAATGGCTTTATATTGGGTTTTAAATTTATTTTCTTGTATTATTTATCTGCTGTAAACCGCCCCGAGTCCCCAGGGAGAGGGGGTGGTATATAAATTTAATAAATAAATAAATAAATAA